>KN832875.1:221873-437869 GCA_000827325.1 Oidiodendron maius Zn | reverse complement strand
TTGGGGGGGGGGTGGTGGTGTTTTGCTGACAGATGGTGGATTGTTCTACTTGGTACCAACCTGGGAGGGTGAGACAAAGAGAGAACAGAGCATCGATCTTTTAACCCCAGGGGGCCATCATCCCTCATCGTCGCCGTGCTGCTGTATGATTGGGGGGTTCCTTCGACCCGCACATTCTAGCCCGCCAGACCCAAGGCAAGTGCTGTATGTAGCTAACAGCCAACAGTCAGGTAAGGCAGGGTTAGTGAGAGGTCGCCGTCGCCCATCGTTGCTAATCCCGTCCGCTCGCTGCACCAGCGGGCACCGAAACGTGGAAGGCAACTGGCCCACCCTTCTGGGTGCCATCTGCACGTCAGATCTAGCACCCCTCCCCTACCCCTCCTGGCTCTCCCGCCAATTCCATTTGTCTGGCTTCAATCAGTCTCTGCGTCGCCCGGCCAGGGAGCCACAGGGAGCAGTGTGAGACGATCGATCCGAGCCCTCAGGTGACGGCCAACCCCTCTTTGGATATGGCCCAAGACGGCGTGCCGACAAGTTATCCGTGGATCCCAAGGCTGGGCCGAACCAACCAGCGCCGACTGTCATCAACCTGAACGCACACCGCCTTGTTGGAGAAGGTGGCGAGTTGTGCAGAGGGAGCGACAGTGCGCGTACGCGCTGTTACGGTAGTTTGGCGCACGGCCGCGGTGCGATGATAGGGCGAGTTGAACTTGAAAGGGTGGGGTGCTGTCATGCTGCTCATCACCAGGCGGGCGACACTCAAACTCATTGCGGATCGTTGGTTTTGGGTAGAGTAGCTTGGGACCTGGGATGGTTGTCGTGCCTCCGGGTGCGAATAGGGGGGCCATCTTATCCACACTATAGGGCATCTTGACGGGGCACAGTGGATATCACGAGGAAGTGTTTGGTCAAGCAGGTGCTTTAGATGTGAATCTGGTGGTTTATTCTGGGCCGTAGAGCTCTTCAATGTTCGTATCTCATTATGGTAGATATTCAATACATCTCCAAAGGCTTCTCCCCTGTATGGACAGAGGGAGCAAACGTATAATTCGCCCTGCCACTTGCGGGCTGGCAGGTTGTGGGATCGAACAGCAAAAAGTCCATCCTGTCTAAAACCATGAAGGTCATATCCCCCACCCAAACACCTCCCCATCTAGGAGGGAATCATAAAACGAACGAGAAGACAGTGCCCAACGACGCGTCTAACCCCAAGCAAATGACTCCTTCTGCTAGCATGTCCGTCATGCTGCAATATGCTCGCTCCCATATATCACACTTGCTTTGCCTCCTAGTTTCCACGTAAAACTCCGCGCACTTAACCCACAACATTAGATAGATATAAAACCGAATTCTCTGCCCCCAAAACAAAAGAAAATTATTTAAGGCCTTCTTTAGGGATTCGTAGATACCACATCCAAAAACGCCGTGCTTATAAACATTAAAAGGGTATGGTAATAGGAAATTTGTACACATGTGTAAACGGCGACAGTTTTTTTTTCGAACGCAAGGCGTTGCTCGCTTTGAACTTTTGTGACTGGGGGTTTTTTTTGGACTGTTATGGTCCCGATTTCGAATGGTGTGTGTGTGTGTCGTAGTGTCGGTCAGCCTTGGTGCCCATCGGCCATCCTCTGGGTCCTAAGATCAGGGTGGATATATGGTGGCCTGGTCCTCTTGGAAATTCAGAACGGTGGCGGGAACAGCGAACTTAAGAAAAGAGACTTGTCCGGATCCACGCCACCATGGCCATAGCTGGGAGCTCAATAGACGTAGACATCCCGTATAAGTTGGAAGTGAGAAGGGTAGGGGGGATAAGGAGTAGGATGGAAGACCTGAGGGGCAGCCTGCGGCTGTCTGAAGGGATATCCATTGGAGAACCAGGACTGAATCCAGGTGTTGTGGACCATGTAGGGGTGGGCAACCACGGCCTTCTCAGGAACAAGACCAGTGCGACCATATGCGTCTTGAGAGGGGAGAACGTATTGTTGAGTTTGCGGGTTGACGAATGGGACGACCGGTCGCTGGGGAGAGATTGGTGTGTCAACTTCGAAGCACTCTTCCTCATCAGAGGCAGAGTCCGACTCCATTGAATCATAACCAGAGTCGGATCCAACGTCGGATAGGGTCGCGCACGTCTCGGGTAGGGAGCCGTTATCAGAAACAGACGAGGTTGGTGACGAGACAGGCGTTGGGAGTTGCTGGGCGGCCGAGAACCGGGGGCAGTGCTGAATACGACGCTTGAGCTGGGAAACGGTGATGCGGTCCTCTGGGTTGCTCTCGAAGATCATGGCGAGGATGTCGTTTAGCTCGTCCGACAGTGGTAGGATGGTCTTCAGGAAGTTCCGGTTCCTGGCAAATGCCCGGTATGTAGAATCCTGCAGAGAGGCTTGCTTCCACGGATTACGGCCACATGTGAGATTGACAAGAATTACACCCAAGGACCAGATATCATTGGGGGCACACCGGTAAGAAGGATTCCGGGAAGACTGGTCCAAGCATTCTGAAAAATAGAAAAAAATGGTTAGTGGGTAGAAAGGGGAGGAGTAAACAAGAAGGCCTACCAGGACTCATGTAGAACGTGGAACCGCAGCCGTGGTCCTCCGAGATGGAATCCGTGGTGGCAAGGCCAAAGTCTGCCAGTAGCACATCTGCGCCTGAGTTGGAAACCAAAATATTTTCCGGCTTCAGGTCCCTGTGGTAGATTCCCAGGCGGTGGCAGTGCTCTACGGCATCTAGGATCTGGAGGAAGGCGCGCCGGATAAGAGCATCATTACTCACGTATCTACCCTTCTCGGTGATATTAGAGAAAAGGTCTCCCTCTGGGCAGTATTCCAGCACAACATAGGTGCAGTCCTTGTCGTCGACTATTTTCAGCATGGACACTATGTTAGGGTGGGCAGATGCGGCGTAGTGTAGCTGGATTTCCCGGGATTGGAACTCCTGCTGCCGGCGGTCCAAAGGCTCTCCATTGGGGTTGGTCTTGCTCAGGGCCTTGACTGCGTACCAGATGCCGGTGGAGTGATCGAGGGCAGAGTATACCACGCCATACGCGCCGGTCCCCAGGATCCCCCGTAGCTCCAAGGTCTGTCCGAGGAAAATACCTATCCTTGACTCAGGTGAGGGAAGACGGCGCCCGACGGGTTGCTGTGGCGGTGGTGTTTGAGGAGGAGTATTCAATTGAGCATTATGCATGGCCTTGGAGAGGAAAGTCCTGGCTATGTATTCCTTGTGGAGGGAAGGTCCTTCTGGATCCAAAAGAATCAAAACAGAGAAAGAAAAGGTTGTGTGGCCTTGGATCCAAAAAGTAGAATTATTCAACGCGGTCCTCTGGTCGTCGATGCTGGTGGCGGAGAGCGGGCGGCGAAGGAGTGCAGAAGGGTCTCTGGTCGACGGGGTCGCGAAGGGTCGAGAGGGAAGTTGGATGGTGACGAGGAGAGTTGCGGAGGAGGAGAGGTTGAGAGAGAGAGACGGGTGAGGGACGAGGTCGAAGGAGTGAAAGACGGTGGAGGTTGGAGATGGAGGAGAGAGGTGATGGCGGATTGCGATACACCAGATAGATATCCAACGACGAACCAGACCAGGGGAGGCTGCTTAAGCGTGTGAGCAAGCCTCGCAATTAAATTACTACCTGTACGTATGCCATCCCCCCTGGTCGACTGTGTTCTACCGATCGACATCTTCAAGGAGCAGCTAACACTGCAACGAGCGTAGCGCCCAGACGGTGTGGGTGTGATGGCCCTGCCAGCAAGCCTTCTACAGAGCCGGAGGGACAGCTTTGTGCGGTAGCGTGTTGGGGTCAAAGTTCCCGAAGCCTCGCGTGCGTACGGATCCTGAAAGGTCAGAGTCTGGACAGTGGGTCGGGGTGGTGAGTAGCCCCCAATTAAGCATCTCATGCAAAGTCGGGGTCTCCTGCCAACCAGAAGCAGACAGCCCATCGCTAGGCCGGCTCGTAATCTTGCCTGCTGCGTAATATGAAAGGGCCATTGCCTCCGTGAAAGCCCCTTCCCTGCCCCAGCCTGCGTCACACGCAGCTGCAAAAATAGCTGCATGGGATCTTGGCCCCTCACACGCTCCACAGCTCGTCTGTGCTTTTCTGCACGGCCGGGCTGGGCACCGGCGGGCGTCGAGTCGAGCGGCGCATCGCAGCACAGTGGCACGAAAGGGGTGGTCGCGGGCCCGCACGGCACAGGTTGATCCTGCTCATCCTTCAGTCATGCCTACGGGGTACTCCGTACGGGTCATGTCATGGGCATGGGTGGCCAGGGCCGATGTGTGTCTTAGCTGGCGGTTTGCACACGCTGCGGTGGCGCCGAGCAGTGCCGTCGTTGCCCTTCTTCGCCTGCCTACTGCTGCGCCGGCGCTCGGCTCGTCTGTACTCAGACGGGGCATCTGCCCAGTGGCAGACGCCTCCGTCGTATGGCCAGCAGCAGAGAGAAATTTTCCTCGCTAACCAGGAGGCATTTTCGAGGTTGAGGTCTCAGACTCGCAGTATGATGCTGATGCCTCTCCCTCTGCTACCGCACAGGCTCTCCGCGATCAATGCGAGCCACCCTCTGCAGCGCATGTTTGTCCTCAACGCCACCTGCTGATTGGTCCCGGCTGCCCAGCAGGCCCCGATCAACAATAATAACAATGCTGGCGATCGGTCCAGGATGGCTTGCCCACACGAATCAACCGGCACAGCTGCACCGTGATGTGTCATGGTCTCGTCCAGAGTTCGATCAACCGGTGCAGCACGTTTGGGCCAATCTCCGACCCAATAAATCCTTCCAGACTGCCTTCCAGACTGCGCACCACCCAGGCCCTGGCCTCCGCAAATCAGCTGCCCCTTGGAGTTGGCCACCCTGGGCGTCGCGCCCGGGCGATGTCGACAGCCCTGTCCAGCCGAAGCCACATTCGTGTCATTCGAGAAAATCCACTTTTCCCGGAGCGGGCGAATCATGACAGCTGATCGCATCGAGTGAGGCTGTTTTCCAAGGCTGGCAAAGGCAAGGGGACTATTGGGTGAGGGCGGCCGAGCGGTTTGAATCGAGGCATGTCTCCGTCAGTGCTGGGTAGAGTGTGACATTGGTGGCGGGTTGGGGTGCGCAGAGTAAGACGGACGCCCAGTGCTGGCGAGGACGAGGGGCGGCCTGGTGTCGGACCAGAACGGTCACGATAGGCCTGACAATAGGCCAGAGGGTGGATGATTTGCAGCAGCCGGTGGTAAGATGAGGTTTGGACGAAGGATATGAGAGAGTTGGGCGCCTAGGCTTGGTTAGACCTAGCGGGTCCTCAATATTACGGCCTCATTGCCAAGGTTATGTCACTCGTCTCTTCTCAGGCAGCAACACATCTCCCTCCCATGAAAGAGTCGGTACCGTTCAAGTTCATACAAAATATATTGCTCGACATGTCACTCGGCACTTGATTACTCTGTATCATGATGCTGCCAGCCTTCAGTGATACCTAGCTCCTCTCGTAGAAACCTAATTTTCCTTCGAGTCAACGGTAATCATGTCTCGCAGGCCCTGATCCAACGTCATCCTCCAAAATAGTCACCTGACCGTGTTCCTTCATCTATGTCATTGCCATTCCAGTGTCAATATATCCGAATCTCGTGATGCAAGGAAGCCTATCTCTCCCTGCCAAACGGCAAATTACAGTTGCTACCTCCCATGTGGGGTTTCGCCGCCACTGAAACCTTTGACTGCTCACCGCCGCTCCTGGGCTGTCGCGCTGGGCCGACGGCACCCGTAGGATTTCCCATGGCCAGCAATCCGCGTAGGATCCCAATATTAGGAGATGTCTCGGTACGAGTGCAACCTTGCGCAGGCCGCCATTGCTTCCTACGACGAAAGTTTAGGGCAGCACGAAGTCGCGTCGCAATTTGGTGAGATTAATGGTGAGCCGCTGAAACTCTGCCCACACCCTTATATTATTATTACCACGATTTTACTTAACTGAAGCCTTAACATCCTCCTCCCATATATTTACGGCCTCAGGTATTAAGTTGTAGCCACACCTAAGACAATGATAGTTCACATTAACCTACTGACGCCGTCTCACCGCATACATGCATCCATCGTTTTACAGAATGAAAGCCCCAAAGCTGCACAACGCTGCATCATCACACCTCCAGCCACCCACTCGCTCTCTCCCTAGGCGCAAGCAAACCACAGGTCCAGCCTTCCTGTCTGCACCATGGCCTTGTCACGGGAATGGCTGGCAGGTTTCTGGAGCTGACGCCGCTGCATCGTCCTCCTAATCCAGCCTCTTTGAGGACTGAACACCGCAGCACGCGCCAACTGATCACATCTCGCATTCCACACGGCAGTGCAAAATCTCAGGTCAGCCAACCTGCTATGGTACCCAGCACCCTCTGTCATGTACCCGAAACATCTCATGTGGGAAAGGGAGTTGCTTGAAATAAAGTGTGTATCGCGGGATGTCGAATCGGCAGGCCTCGTTTCCTCGTGCCCAGCGGCTGCATGATTAAGAGGTCGCAGTAGCTATTGATAGCTCCTGCACATGTCTGCCTGTTTGTTTTACATGATTTGAGAGGCAACGGCTGTCCTACATCGACCAAGCGCCAACGGACGAGCATAGTAGATTTAAATGTCTATCGTATCTTGTGATCTCATAATATTGGGTTGCAGGAAATACATATCCTTGGGAGGCGCCAATAGCGTGATGCACACTGGCTAATGTCTGTTTGATGGCAGGCCCTGTAGGTTAAGAATAGAGAGCTGTGCCACGAGCAAACGATAACATTGAAACACACATCCAACATCATCCTACGATGTGTCCCATCCAGAAAACCACTCGCTACTGTGCCTAGCTGGATATTGTAATAATTTATCTTCGTGGTGGTGGGTTTGGTAAGCTGATCTACATTTTTCTACAGTATTTTGAGGGCATCATCCCTCTCCGCTGTGATGGCGACATATCACCCGACAGACATCCCGAGTTGCGCCGTCTGACAACGGATGCCTGCTTCGGATTAACATGAGAGATTAATTACTAGTCTCCCTCACAGTTACTCGTAACGAAGTGGTGACAGCTGTCCTGGGCTGCCTACATACTGTTACTGACACTGGGGTTCCTAGAGAGTCTGCTAGACGGTATTTATATTCCAACCACGATATTTGTCTCTTGTTGCAGCCTTTTTCACACCATAAAACGCGAGTATATGGCGTGGTGGATATGTATGCGGATTGGTAGAAGGATGACGCAAGAAAGTCAATAATATTAACTTGTATAACATAAGGACTCCTTGAAAATCGCCTGTAGAGAAGATAGTCAGATGCTGTTGCCAGCTCTGTGGCTACCACTTTCGTTTATCTATTCTCCTTTTACAATACCAGCGCCCTCCGCTGCCTCCGAATATATATTTTCCATGTTCACCGCTCTAGGCACAACATGCTCTATCTTGTCGCTCTAGTAATAAATGGGTGTTTAAGCGCATCGTGTGGGGTACACCTCTTCTCTGGGTTGAGCGCAAGGCAGCGATCTAACAAGTCAGTGAAAAGTGCCAGCTCCTTTGTCTCCGCTTCTGTCAAACCCTTGCTCGCAGAAATCAGACGAGTGCGAAGGTCTCGGGAAGGCTTTGTGAATGAGAGTGTCTTGATCACATCCTATATAAATCACTTGTCAGACCAGTTTCTCTATGTATTCTTCCCGTAACTAGCGCCTGGTGGGTGATGATGCGGAGAGCTTGAAGTATTCAGAGCGAGTACAGAAGCGAGAGAACGACAACAGCCCAACCAACCACCAATTAATTAGAGATACTGAAGATTTACGTACCTTCCCAGTTAGCTTGTCCTGTTCGATACTTCTAAAGTTGGCCATTTCATCGAAGTGAATGTGCGCAAATTGGGCACGCTTCAACATCTTAGTTGTGAGCTTGCCCCTACATTCCATAATTGATCTGAGCATTTGATTGTTGGTACGACCCGTAAACAGAATCTTGCCCGTGTAGAGCTCGTATAGCGTGCATCCAATTGACCAGATGTCAATGGCAAAATCATACGGCATTCCAAGAATGATTTCGGGGGCGCGGTAGAATCGACTGACAAGATAGGGAGTGATTTCATTATCCGATGCGTCAGACGCCGACCCCAAGTCACAAATCTTAAGCATGTTCCGAGTCTCATTCACCTGCTCAAATTAGTACTATTCCAGTCATGGGCCAGAACAGATGCTTCCTTACCAATATATTATCTGGTTTGAGATCTGCATGCAAAATGTTGCACTTGCGCATCAAGCTCAAGCCGAGAAACATCTGCTGGGCGTAGGCCCTTACAGCCTTGAGGTTAATGCCTACATCGCGTCCGAATTTCTTCAGGACTTCACGAAGATTGATGCTGAGATTCTCAAATACCATGCATAAATGTTGTTTGTGTTCAAAATGTCTCACTAACCGGATCATATGCTTCTTGTCTTCTGGATCGGCTTCGTTAAGCTTTTGAAGGATTTCAATCTCCTTCAATCCTGCCTTCCGCCTATGCAAAAGTCAGTGGCCACACTCTGTTAAGGAGAATAACGCAAACTCACATTGTTTCATTATTTCGAATAAGCTTTATGGCGACTAATTTCTTTGATGTCACATCCATTGCCCGGACGACTCCAGAAAACATGCCCTTGCCGAGACTAGCTTGGACATGGTATCTACCATTCAGCAGTTCTCCTAATATTACTTTGTAATAGCCCTCAGGATCGTCCCAATTATCGAGCATCCCGATATCAAGTTCTTTGGCCTGTGGGATCGGCACTGCTTTAGCTACTTCGTCGGCATTCTCGTGCCTGATATTTGGAGCCGGTTCCTCTGCAAACATGTCATCGTCGTCTTCTGCAAACATATCAAAGTCATCTTTCGATTGCTTTGGTGCTTCTTCTGCAGGTACAGAGCTGGCAGGGAGGAGTACATCTTGTTCAGTAGTCGGTTCTGTCTCATCGTAGGCTCCAGATGAGACTTCATCATTGTGTCGCTTATCGTCTCGCCGCCGATCTTCTCTCATGTCCATTGTAGGGTCATAATCAGCTGCGGAAGGCCCATCATCTTCAACATCGCCTACATCATTTTTATTTGCCAGATCTTGATCATCTGTAATTGTAAACTCTGCTGGTGAAGTAGGGGCTTGAGGAGTACCAGGAGTCGATGTAGCAGGCGATCCGGCTCCTATACATCGTTAGTACTGACACAATAATGCTATGTATGAGACCTACGTGATCGAGTTGGTGTATCTCCATCTTCAGATTGACTTTGTCCCTGTCTATCCCCAAGTTGCAAGGCTTGTACAAGTAAGGGTGGCGCAGATCCCCTATATTTGGCTTTGATTGCTTCTCGTCGTTTCCGACGCTGTTCGATCAGTGCATCTTCGTCAAGGGGTTCAGGTACAGTTTCAGGCTCAGGTTCGGGTTCTGTGACAACTTCGGAGTTGGTTGTAGCGCTTAGCCTTCGGCATGGTTAGCATTGCCTACTTATTTCGGCATGGAAAGCTTACTTTTCTGCTTCAGAAGTTCCAGCAGGTCGTTCAGAAGACTGTTGTGAGGATCCTTGTATAGTTTTAGCCTCGTGTCTCGATTTATCAGCTGGCAGCGGGCTTAGTCCCCGTTTGCTCACTGACTGGTCCTTGATATCCCGACTTCTAAGGTTGCCATATCCGTAAGAAGTGGGTCTCTCTGTATCTACATATCCCCTACTGCCACCTCTACGCGACTGCGAGTCATATAGATCCATGTCTCCCCTGCGACTGGGTCTGTAGGGAGAACGACTACGTGTCCGCGGTCGTTTTTGAGAATATTTGTCTCGGTCATCGTACAGGAGTTCGGAGTTTGCGGCAGAGCCACGATCTATATCGTCATAGGATACTTGAGAGCGGCGTTGGTAGCTTGGAGGATCATCCTCATAATGGACTTTGAAGCGTCGTGGGTCCCCTCGAGATCGATCAAGGTAGTCATCGCGTCTGGGCCTCTTCGACCCTCGGGGTCGTCGATCTGAGTAGGCGGGTCTGGCTCTTTCGGCCAAATCCTTATCATTTGGCCCATATCTTGGCTCGGGGGACATCGAAAGTGATTTGCTAGAACGGTTTCTGTCTTGACGGTCAACGGGAGCGCCATCGAAACGAGGCGGCGTCGTAGTTGCCTTCTCTGCACTCCCATCACGAATCTCCCCTTCATCAGAGCTAGCTGAAGAAGCCATATTTCTCATTACAGGTTTCCGCGTCTAGACGGTAGATTCCCCTGTCTTATTGCAGAAATGTTTGGGTCAGCAAAGGATCAGAGTCTTCGGTCTTGCAATGTAAGAAAAGCCCAACCGGGTATTTATCGTCTGCCTGTAGAACCTTAGCGCATCATTTCAAAGCAGTCAGCCCTTGGAAAGATTGTATGCTGGGCCAAGATAATCTTTTAGAATGAAACATGAGAGGGCGAAGGTAGTTGTCGTGGTGTCAAAGATCACATTCGCAAGTTTCCTGGGTGTTGATATCGCTCAAGAAAAAGCTAGCCGCTTTAGCTCTAGTTATGCACGCGAGGCTCAGGCAGAAAAATTACCAGGCACCATGCTCCTGAAAACCCCCAACTCCAAGTCGCCTTCGGAGACTCTACAAACGCCATTCTCTCCTCAACGTAAAAGGCACCTCTCCTGTTACCGAGCACTTCAGATCGTACGCCTATTACTTTAGACTCCGTATCCAGAATGGGAGGAGCCGACAGAGCAGGTATACCGAATCCCACCTTTTTAGCCTGATCCACCTCTGACTACAACCGATAGGAGGCAAGGCAAAGCCACTTAAGCAGCCAAAGAAGGAACGGAAAGAACTGGATGACGAAGACAAAGCATTTTTAGAGAAGCAGAAAGCTGGTGGGTTATTTGGCCCTAGTAGCAGTCGTTATTCGGCCTAACATATTCAATCTAGATGCTAAAGCTAAGGCTGAGCTTGCTGCAAAGACCAAAGGATCAAAGGGGCCTCTCAACACCGGTGCTCAAGGTATTAAGAAGAGCGGCAAGAAGTGATCTGGAATCTGCCTACAAGGAATTAATGGTTGGCATTACTGCGGGCAGAAAGGCGTGGGTCTCTGGCGTTGATGGATATGGGCGAGATCATAACAGTATTGGCGGATATGGCGAATTCACAATTGGATGAATATGAATGACATTGACATGATTATTGCGGCTGTCGTAAGGACCTAAAATGATCATGGCTCGTGAGAAGACCTCCTAAAATTACAGCTAGATCGACAATTTTGCTGAGTGTTTCCCCAATTCCTAAAACAAGCAAGCCGAGCATTTAGAGCCATAATATATCCCTAGTGTGAAAATAACCACTGTACCACTGGTATTTGGCCCCGGGCTCGCCATCAGGCCTGCAGTGGCTCTTGATCCACATTTCGGAGTCTTCGCCCTTCATCTCTCCTACCAATTTCAAAGGGACGTGATATGCAAGACACAAGCACTCTTTTTACGTAAGAGCTGAGGACAACCGGCCGGTAATGTATTGTGATATCGGCAATATGGGTGTGAAAGAGCTCAGGAATGATTCTACAAGCTGTTCAGCCCTGTCGGTTTGGCACTGACTCGGTCGACGAGGCTGTCTAGCCCGAACCAAACCTCGGCTGAAATTCTGCTCCCCGCAGTTACCAGAGCGATGACCATCTGAAAGAGCTCGTCTCCTCCAACGTAATATTCTTCTTCTCATTGATTATCAATTGAATCAGCGCATATATCTCTCGTTATGGCATCTCGCGCAGCTCAAATCGCAGCCCACCTGAACTGGCCCCAGGGTATGCTCGCTGGTCAGGTGGCTATTATAACCGGTTCGGGACAAGGTATTGGTGCCGAGGCAGCGCGCCTATTTGCCAACGAGGGCGCGAAAGTTGTGGTGTCTGATATTGACGGAGGTGACATAGCCCAGATCTAAGTTGCGTAACCTGTGCTAATTGCAGAGCAGCAAAGGCTCAACAAGTTGCCGATGCCATCAATAAAAGCGGAGGCCAGGCAATTTCAGTTCCAGGTGACATGCTGGATGCTGAATATATCAAAACCCTCGTGAAGAAGTCTGCTGAATTTGGGAACGGAAAGATTCATATCATTGTGAACAATGCAGGGTTTGTCCCCTGTGGATTTTTTGAAACTCCCGCTGATATTTGACGAAGATATACTTGGGACGGGGTAATCCACAAAGTAAGGCCATTTGGACACACTCTACGCCTGCGATGTTCCAGACCAGCTGAAGCTACTTGGTGTTCATCTGTTAATTATCTAGAAAGATGATACTGACCCCATGCTTAAAATATTAGATGACCGACAAGCAATGGGAGAACATAATTGCCCTGCACAATACGGCGCCTTTCAAACTCGTTCGCCAAGCAGCTCCATACTTCCGTGTTACGGACGGCGAACCTCGCTCTATTATTAATATATCATCCACGTCCGGGGTGCATGGCAACGCTGGCCAGGCTAACTACGGTCTCGCAAAGTCAGGAATCAACGGACTAACGAAGGTCATTGCCAAAGAGTGGGGCCCGAAGTTTGGTGTCAGGGCGAACTCGATTGCTTTTGGGCATATCTTAACGAGACTAACAGCCGCGAAGGAAGAGGGTGCCTTTGTCACGACTCCTGATGGAGAGAAGGTTCCCCTAGGCATTCCAGGTGGCAAAGGTGCACTAGCTCAAAATGCACACGCCGACATCCCTCTCAGACGTCCTGGAACGGCGACTGAGGCGGCGAAGAGTATTCTGGCTTTGGCCAGTCCCTTATTCAGTTATGTCACTGGGCAGGTTATTATGGTCACAGGTGGCAGAAATATGTAGAAGATCTAGCCCAAATATACCAGTATATTCTGAAACCGGCCTTATCCGCTCACCTCCGTGTATTTGCAGATTTGTTCTCCTGTGTGGAGTTCGCTTGCGTAACCGAAAAATACCGCCATCTTGGAGAACTGTCCTTGTTATGGACCGGCTTTTTAAGACACTTATAATTCGAGCACTAGAGAAGTTCTCGCCATAGCTTTCATTGATGTCATTCTAGACACCTATGCTTATACCTGATGACAAATACCCTGTATTATCGACGTTAGTAGATCTATAGTCGCTTCCTTTTTAATCAATGATTGTCAGTGTGAAAAGAACACGTAGTAAAGTCTTACCTAAACTTTAGTAGAAATGGGCCTTAGCCAGCAAAAGCCCGAAAATCCGAGTCGTAAGGATAATAAACAGGTTGACGCACATGAATATATTATTTTACGCCTAAAGATATGTTTAAGGTATGTCGGTTTCATCTCTGCCCATTTCCAAATGTATTTAATTCCAATTAAATATTCCTGTTACCTTGCTAAATTAATTAAGCTATGCATGAAATTTTCATGAACTGGAGATATTATCAGTTTACTATTGCTTAATCACACGGTCACATTGCCTCTGCTATGAGATTTGTTTGACTTCGACATCTAATCTGATCTCGCTTAAAAAAGGGGGTTCGCTAGCCTCTGCCAGACATGTGTCATGGTTCACTTTCTTTAACTTCTCTACCTTGTCAAAACCTTCTTTACCTCATAAAAATCTTTTCGTACGCTAACTCGCTTCAATACGCGATTTACAACAGAAGCTATTATGTGAAAAGTACAAGATGCCAGCCTACCAGTGCTTGACTAGCCAGAGAGGACAAAGTGGGCAAGTTATGCGGACTATGGTATTTCCGGACGTTGATGCTCTAGCTTTTGGTCTTCTTATTGACTAGCTCTACACAAGGCGAATAGGACTGCGGATGTTGTCCTCTCTGGCTAACAGAAGCTGCCAAACTCTGGACAGTCGAATGCATGTGCCAGCTTCCTACGCCTCAAAACAAAGCTCTCACATTGGTTTTCATGGCCTTTGATGATCCAGATGGTCGTGAAGTTCTCTCACCAGAGGATAAGGAGGTAAAAGAATTCTGTCGACAAGTCTATGAAACAAGTGATGATACTCCACTCAAACGACTGGCGGTTGACGAGATGCTGAATATTATTTCAACGGATAATGCTGACTTGTGGTTGAAGGACCTCCCCAAAAATATGCAGGATGATTTACTCTGGCACTATTGAAGAGATCTGATACAGTTCCGGAGCACATATTTGACGGTATAGATGCCATTCACTTTTTCGTTCCTGACATTGAAATCAAGGAAGAGGAAGTGCTGTAACAAAGACAACACAACGAGAAGATGCTATATCTTAACTCCTTTCATATGCAACAGAAGTATGCCAACATAGTCGATGTTTCTTCTCGAGTATCACGGGAGAGTGAATATCATGGGTGAAGTCAGTGAAGGAACAGGATAGTTCGCGAATCCCGAGAGATTTGCCTATAAGGATTAATTATGCCTTAGTTTCCATTAAGTTCTTATGGGCAGAACCCATCCTAGATATACCGCCGGCCAGTTGCGAAACCTAGAAGCCAGTATATATCCACGCGCCCCCTACATCATTGATAAATTGACTATATTACAATAGTTGAATGGGGTATTATGATTTCTAATATTGTGCTTTTATAGTACGTACCACTGCAAATTCCAGTTGTAACTGTAATTGAATTGTATATGAAGGTGTACCGTCTAATTACTCCCTACTCATGCATCCACAATACCACTCGCCTCATACATGCACAATTCATGGGTCAATCGCACCAGCTGCCCGGAATAAAACTACAGACAATCCCTTATGTACAGATAAATGCAAGTAGAAGCCCGTGAAACGCCAAAAATATACACTGCTAGCAAGTCGCTCATAACTGAACGCCTTGCTCATAGAGGAGAATTGGCTTGGTGATCATCACCTGTAAGCTTCTGACTGGGCCTTCTCACCCAATTGAGGACCATCACTGAATGCCGGCCCTCAGCCTCGCTGCCTTCTTTCACATATATTTGTCGAACAACCTTCTCGCCTGGTGCGCCGAAATCCTCTCCGTTGACGCTTATAGAGTCAAGAAGCTTGTAGCTGACTTTTTGGTACTTATCTAGCGCAGGTCGGATCGGTGCTAAGGAATGTTCTACCCGCATATCGTCACTCCATGTCTTCTCCATCAGGCCGAAATCTACCGTATCGGCTACACTGCTTACACCCCCAAGTGTGAGCTGACCTTCTGGGTAGAAAGCTATAGAGAAGCCATTGGAAAGGACAAAACCATGCGGGAATTGCCAACGCTGCAAGAAGCAGTTATCGCATATATCAGCAATCATATGCATTTTTTCCATCTCTAGCTTGGAACCGATGCCAGAGCCCTCCTTCCAATGATGTACTGAAAGCATTTCGCGGCCGGACTCGTAGAAGCCAGATAAGTCACCATGCATATCGATCTGATGCAGTCCGGGAATTGGTGTCAGCTTTGTAGAGGAGAAGCGGTATATGCAGTCCATGAGGGTAACATCGCCGGCTGTAGTACGCGGACGCTGTTTGCACTCCTCATAGTGTTCAATCACTATCTTCACCATTGGCATGGAGAGAATAACTCCTGCACCGCCGAACGCCATGAGCCCGTAGTGATCTACTGCCCACCAATCCTCAGATAGATTGCCCAAATACTGGGGCTTTTGAGGGTCGTGCTCCTTCAGCATGTCTTGTAAGTCATTCATGGAAGGGAAAAAGGTATCATCATCAATACAAATTATCCACTGCGTTTTGTCGTCTCGGGCATTGTACAGCACTTTCACAATGGAGAAATAGCGCTGGGCGAAGGAATCGGTCGTGTCGAGAGGATGAACAACGCTTGCCTCTATGCCTGCATCACGCATGCTCTTTTCTAACTCTTGCATTTCGTTATCATCGGCGGGTACTTCCTTTCCATCACGCGAGTCTATCACAACTGCGTAAAGGCGCGCGCCCGTACGAGGGAGCCAGCGCTCGAGGTGCTTCACAGTATCACGGAGGCGTCCGATTGTAGTCTGCAGCCCGAATATCATGTTCGATGCATCCACACTCACCATTGCACCATGTGACACCTCAAGTTCAAGAGGGGGCAGGCATCGCTCGATATTTAAGGTCTTTGACTCTGCTAGGTTGGCCCAGGAGGTGGCTTCGAAGAGGGGTTCGTCAATGACCGTCAGGGGGGCTCGACCGGCACCATCGCGCGGTCTCACAATTATGTCTCGAGATACATATTCGAATGGCGACGAGAATTGGTACTGCTCGAGCCAGTTCAGCTGTTCTGTACAGCTAGTGGCTCTTGGATCCGCAGGGCCAGTGGCACTTAGGTGCGGGACTGGGTGGTGGGTAACGGCGAACCTCGATGCAAGGAAGACGAAAGTTGTAACGACGAGGAGGATGACGACAAAGCGGGTTCGTCGGCGGGGCATGGCTGAGCTACATAGATAGATGAGAGCTCGCGAAGGCGCACGGCAGTATTGTCTGCATGTAGAGGAGATTGGAATATCTTATGGGAGACGAGTCAAAAAGCCCCAAAGAGGAAAGCCAGAGGTGCCAGGGAACTTTGTAGATTAGGTAAGCAATCTCTCTGTCGCTCTGTATGGGCTTGGGAGAGACGCGTCACGTCTCTATTTCTCTCAACAACAGGAGACGAGAAGAGCCTGCCTAGTCGGATGTTGCTCGCAACATGTCACAATATTTGAGGAACGCTGGGGCGACAACAATGGATTGATCTTATCCATATTCTGGTGATTCGTCGTAGGAATACATCTCATGCAAGGCTGCTGGCAAGGCTGTCATGTTCGGCTTCAGCCTATGATGACATGGATGACACACCGTGAACACCGGGAATCTAAGACCACCGGCAATCCAGCCTAGGACCTATACGCAACTACATCAGAGTAGAGACATAGCGTGGAAAATTAGCCTATGGAAGTTTTGGCTTGCATGCTTCCTGGAGAAGACAATGTTTATAACATCTCGCTCCACGCTCATTCTGTGAAGATGTAGTCGGGTGGCGGAAAGCTCACACAATCAAGCTGCCAAAGACCAATGGGAGACGTAACATGGCTGCCAAGGCCATACAATCCGAAAAAGATATGCCGCGCCGGAGGAAGCATTAGGCTGGCCGGAAAGGAGATATCAACAACACATTGTCATTTCTGCCAAGTCATCTGAGATGCACGTAAAATGTATTTATGGCAGAGGACGATTCTTCGTCACTCATAGGATAAAATACTAACCAACTCTCAGGTCAAAGTGAAGTAATTTAAGCAAGTCCTGGGAAATGTAATGGGGCAACTTTGTTTCTCATCACAGCCCAAGGCATTATCCTCTGGTTATTGAAGAGAAAGAACGTGTTGGCGAGATTCTAAATGCCCCTATAAATTCACCCGTGAATCGCAGCCAAGGGAGCAGAAAGGCGGATGGAATGCCGATTTGACAATAAGAGACTTCACTCGGAAGGATGGGAATATAGCACCAGGGGGTGTCAGAATTCGCGTACCATTTCAAATATCTAACCCTCAATAACTCAACAGCACAAAGGCCAAATGAGTTATAAATTACACAGGTTTGATTACTAAGAGGCTAGCTTCAAATTATATACTAAAAGATTTTCATATAAATAATTTGTTAGAGAGTTGTGGTCATATCCTTTTTTGAAGTACAATTATGTGAGCTCCTGGGGTGGTTTTGGAGGATCTCGCTTAATGACTAAGCGAAATTTAAGTTTATCGGTTCATCAGTTAAGTTACCCGAGACTGACCCAGAGCTCATGACTTTCAGCCTCAATCATACGTCAGTCGAACGACCCGAACAATCGTATTGTGCACCTAGATACCCAGCTCCTCCTCACCAAGATGATGGCATTGCTGACCATATGCTGTACCTAAAGCTCGTCTCTTTTCTTCCTACACCCCCTACATTTCACTTATTGCGATCCCAGCAACATGACTTCTTTTGCACCCCAAGCCTCACAGAGGCACTCCACCCAAGAACAAACGGCTCAGTCACCATCGCAACACGCTCCTCAACTTGAATCAGCCCCCGAATCATTTGTTATAAATCCTCCTCAGGTAGATGAGGCGCCCAACGCTTCTACCCTGCAAGCACAAGAGAGACAAGAAGCGTCTAAGGAAGAAGTCCATCGGTGTTGGATTTGCCAGCAAGACTCCACCGAAGATGCACCCGGCACAGAATGGCGCACGCCATGCCCCTGCTCTCTCACCGCACATGATAGCTGCCTACTCGAGTGGATTATTGCCGAAGAGGCTCCGCGGCCTGGCGAGCTGGCAACCACGCGCCATATCGTCTGTCCGCAGTGCCATGCCGAGATCAAGATCGAGCGCCCCCGAGACTATCTAGTCCTGGCTACAGAGAGTATACAGCGAATGGCAAAATCTCTTGTCATCCCAGCGGCACTGAGTTCACTCTTTGCGTGCTTTTATTCGGGATTCTTGATGTATGGAATCAATACACTCCAAATGGTGTTTGGACATGACGAGGCGTATCGGATAATGGCGCAGGCTGGAACGCGGAATTTCCAGGCAGTGCATCGGTTACAGCCAGATCATGGCAACAGGGCTTTGCAGGTTGTTTCACGGCTCTTACGAACAGCATCTATGAATTTTGACCCATTTCTACCAACCACGGACTGGATGGCGCATTGGAAACTCTTTGTTGGTCTGCCACTGATTGCTCCCTCACTCGTCCTCTCACGGACAAGGCTGGCTGAGCCATTTTTTACTATCGTACCGGTTACCGTACGCTCACTTTCGCCTCTCTCTAGTCCATGAGCTAATATTCTCCGCAGTACCTTCTTTTCCGCCCTACCAGCTACCTCCATCTTCAAGAATGGCCCCCATCCCCTTCAGCCACCATCGCAGTCCTGCCATACTTTCGCGCCTTCTACAATGAGCTCTATAGATATGCTTTCGCTGACCGCGAAAAGAAGTGGGATGCTGCTGTCCAGCGACGGCCACGAGAAGGCGAAACTGCCGAAGACATAGCTCAAGCGCAGGACGAGCAAGAAGAATTTCTGAATTTACAACTAGAGTTTATTAATGAGGAAGAAGATTTTGATCCTGTGGGACTTGATAACCAAGCACGTGCTGCGGCTGGGAGAAATCAAGCTCCGGCTCCGGTGGCTGATGTTGAGCAAGCAAACCAACAACCTGGACAAGGCGAAGTTGGAGCCTTGCCCGCAAATAACGATCCAGCCCGCCGTGACGGCCAAAACGGTAATAATAACATTGGCATCCGACGCAATGTATCTGCATCAGCTGTCGCCAGCACAGTTATGGGTGCTCTGTTCCTGCCGACAATATCTTCAGTCATGGGTGATTTACTTAAGGTTACATTACCAAAGGATTGGGTTACGAAGAAGGGCGTGCGGGCAGGTTCTATGGGCCTTTTACAGGAGAAATGGGGAAGAAGTATCGTTGGGGGCTGTCTCTTTGTCGTCATAAAGGACGCTCTACTACTATACTGCAAGTGGAAGAAAGCAAGGGACTTTGGCAAGAAGAGAGTTTTGGACTATGTTGGGAAGAGGAATGGCCAAAGCAGCCCAGCTGTTCGCTGAGGTTTGAGTTCGAGAGCTGCGCGCATAATGACTGATGATTGTACGATAGACCTTGGAGAACTGTAGAAGAGCGTTTAGGCCACAAAACCGTCAAGAGGCAGGCCTTACGTTACATAGGGCGCTTTAGAACAATGGAATACAGGAGCCGAGTTACACACAACCTCCGCGTCTCATATTTGGAGTACGAAATATGCTGGAAGGCCGTGAGATGGCTGGCTTATAGTGAATGAGATGACCACATTGTATTCCGGCTCATCCCGATTACCAAAGAATAACAGTCTCCTTGCGGCTCATACATATATACGACACAAGGATCATGACTCTTCTCAACCGAAAGCAGAAAGGCCACTAACTTACATGTCACACTGTCACCAACTCTTATATGTATTTCTTCTTTATCTACTGATACTATCTAGATCTCCAAGCTTTCGTATTTGCCGGCGTGGCTGGGTAGAAATTCACTATCCCGTTGTCGCTCTAAGTCACTACTCCTTCTATTCGAGAAAGTTATTAATGATTATTTGACGAAGGTAAGACCGGGCCGGTTTCCCGTCAAGTGTTGATTCCGTGCTCTCCTGGGTGTTTATGAATTCGCTTTATACTGAGGAATTGAGCCATATAGACAAATATGAAGTGAACTTAAACTTAATGGAACTTGGGGACATATCACCTCTTAAAAACCCCCCCTTCGCTCCTAAACCCCAGAATGCGAGTCATGGTATTAACGCCAGCTGTTTTCGAGGGTGCCACGCCCAAGCTACCCGCAGAGCGCAAAATTGAGAAGTCCTTGATGCAGATGAGATTGCCAGACTCGAGAGCCAGCTCTGCGTAGTTAGGTTAGAATTGACGGCCTATCACTTATGGAACTCACAACCTGACAAAATCTCTTCTGCTAGGCAAAATATCTACTAACAGATAGGTGTTAAAGGAACAAGCTCTCTAAACTCAGTATTAAGTCGTTCATGATCAGGACGTTGAGGAACATGATTAATTGGCTGTGCTATTGAAAAGGAGGGCGAAGAAATAATGTGTATTTCACTTGGGGCAGTAACACAGATCCGAGCATCTTAGCTTAAGTTAGAACTTGCAACGCAATGGATACATAACATCTAAGTGACCGCTGCTTAAATCTCAATTAGCGAGCCCATATTTCTCAAGAATTAAGAAAATGATCCGAACAAAAAAGATCGACTGCAAGTGGCGAAAGGATAACAATTCGATCTCAGGTCATAAATCACCTCTTGCAGTGGATCTTGGCAGGTGTTGGATACTGAAGGGTAATCTGAGAGGCATTATGGAGATGAACATTTCCTTCTCCCTCTAACTACTTTCGCGCGTGTGAGAGTAGAATCTGGATATAGCCTGATAATTTTCCTTCCTATTTGCATCTCGTACTAACATCTCAGGTGGTCGCCTCAAAGGCATCGTTCGTCCATTAGTTAAAAAGAGACCAATTATACAACATAATGGTACTGTGAAGGAGGCTCTGACATATTCCTATAAGTAGTCGTAGATAAAATTTACGATCAATGATAGTACTCTCACTTAAATGAGCTATAAATTCGTCTGTACTTTCAATCTAGTGGTTACTGAGGTATTTTTTTCTTTCTTAACTTGAGATGTGTATCGTTCTATAAACTTAGCTATTACCTTCTCTGCATTGCATGATACCATGTAAGCAGGAGAGCAAGTGAACATCTTTAGTCTTTGAAATGTTCGTCTGCGGATCTTGAGCGGTTCAATTGAGCACAACGAAGGAATCATACTCTAAGGTGCGCGACATCTTTACCTCTCTAAACACGGAATACATTATTACTGTCATCCACTTAAAGCCAAGAACGAAATAAAAGCAAATATAGAGTTTTGTATTGGGTCTCAAAAGCTAAAGCACAAGAACTGTCGGTTTCGATTGAGCTACAACCGCCCGTTATTGTATCGTTTTGGGTCCTGGTATCCCATTCTATGACACAATGAAACTAGCTGGTTCTGATACGCATATCAAGCTGCCAACTATCATTCATTATCTCCCATGAAAAGCCTGACTATTGTTAGAGTATGTCATACTGTAATAAGGTAATTTGTGATAAGACTTACAAGGGCAAAGTTCAGTCAAGGTCATGCTGCGAACTAAAGAAGGATCAGAGGACTGAAATCCCAGTGTTGAATGGCGAAGACGAATCTGCGATTGCGTTAGTATGGCATGGTTAGTCGGCATAGGTGAATAACAAATACATTATAATCTGACATCTTTAGTTGCTAATGAACGGATTATTCATAACAATCTTCTGCCCGCTGCCCCGACGACGCGCTGGGGGTTTTGGGTCCATGGCCGCAAGAGCTTCATTTGAATGCTTGCCCTTTTCTCCTGCATCCTGGTCATTTGCATCCTTATTGGTGGCCTTTTTGGACTTGGAACCAGATACGAGTCGTTTCTTCGCGGATTGGGGGACCGGTGAAGCATTGTTCTGGATGGTGTTGACTTCAACAGCCTCAGGAGAGGAGTCACTATCTGGAGGGGGAGCTCGTCTCTTGGTGCCGCTACCAGTCTTAAAGAGAGTGCCAGCGCCGGCTACTGAGAGGGCCTTGCCTGCTGGCGTGTGGGTGGGGATGGCTCTCAACTGACGAGAGTTCAAGCGGGGAGTCGCGGGCATCCTGTTGTCTTTCGTCTCTCCTAGCTGGGGATAATTATCGAGAACACGCTGGAGCTCCTTGCAGTGCTTTGAGAGCATTTTGCGTACCTCATCCAGGCTTATGCCTTCGCATTTAGCCAAGAACGATTCGAACCCAGCTTTCTGGCTGACCAGGAAGGCGTCAAACGCCGTTTCGTCCATCTTGATCTATGCTAAAGGATGAGACAGATGCTGTTTTATTTGACGGGGACGCGTTAAGAAGTTACCGCTCTTTTGACACGGCGATATTCCTTGAGAGAGTTGTTTTGGGAAGATGAAGACAGATCATGAGACGCTTGCGGGACAGCTCGAGATAGGAAAGGGTGAAGGTGCAAAGATTGAGTAAGCACACGCGGTCTTTCATAAAGAATAGCTAGTAGAAGTCTACGACTGGACACGATTCACCCCTTATGATCCGTAATAAGCGAGCTGGGCTAAGCAAAACATCGATTGTAGCAAAAAGGCTTAAAAGAGCGCTCAAACCAATAACAACTCTTCTGGAGATCATTGCATCGTGCGACTTAAATGGCTGGAAGTGTAACACTCAGAGGACTCGAAGAAATGCAAGCGGTATGTATGCTGGGACAACCTTCAGTAAGCCAAGCCATCTGCAGTAGTCATTTAAGACTTATATGGTGGGCAGTGAATCCAAAAACCCTAACACTCTTTTCACCAATTCATTGATAACGTTCTCCGGATTATTGCCCAAGTCGTGTGTAGCTCCATCAATAACCCCCGAATGTTCTTCATCCACCTTGCCCTTGCCTTTTTGAATGATATCAGTCCATTTCTTCAACGAAGCCTTCTGATCAATGGTCTTCGGTACAAACTCGTCACTGCCAGAGAATAACATGCACAAAGGACTTCTGGGTGGCAATGCACCAAAACTCCGCTGTAATTGATCATCGTTCAAGTCGGAACTGAAATAATCATCTTCTCCATCATGGTCAGGGCTTGTTAAACTTAACCATCTCCGGGCGGATACTGGCGTTGGGGCGAGAAAGCCATTTCTGACTTTCGTCGAAAGTATCTCCTCACCGTCTCCCGAGTCAACCATTGCTTTGGCTACTCTGCAGGTTTCACTCAAAACCTCTGGGGGGATGAGTAGAGTCATGGATTCACGGTCACTGACTGGGGCCTGGATAATACCTCCATCGATAACAGCACGCTTCTCATGGCCTGACCCGGTAAGATAATGCATGACATCTTGGCACCCAGTAGAATGCCCCATCAGGACGACCTTTCCGGTCTTAATCCCTCGAAAATATGACACGCATTGAGAAAGCTCATCTACATCTTTCGAAAGAGAAGAAATTCCCCAGCCGAGATAGGAGGACGAGAGGAGAACTTCTGCTAGAGTCCATGTGGAAGGGAGGGAATTAGAGATGACTGTGGCGTAAGCGACTGTGGAGAGGCCGCCAAAAAGGCCATTGACGAAGATAAGGAGGTTTTGAGGTTCGGCATTTGTGCTTGACGTATGCTCAAAGGCTGTGAGTTGCGGGTTCTGTTAATGTTAGCATGGCCGCTGATGGATGAACGAGATCATAGCGTGCAATAAAGCTGATCAGGCAAAGATACAGGTGATATGAGCATGCTGCAAGGTATCAACGAAGAAAATGAGAATAACAAGGAGTGCTATCTGGCCTTGCCTAATCGACACTGGTCTTTGGCTTTTGTGTCTGCTGGCGATCCCTAAACTTTGAAAGCTAGCTTACATATCGATGCAGAATGCCCGTCCTTGAACTTCCTTTGAAAGACATCACGTTGACTTGTTCATGCATCGTGGTATTGCTCGGCCTCCATGTATGCTTCACTTGAGCGATTGGGCCACCTAACAATTTCCGAATCGAGCCCGGCGTGTAGAGAGGCCGCCGGGCTGGAAAGGGGATGCGGACCACTTGTCGTCTACTCCCATTTCCGGCGCCGATCAGTCTTGCGAACGGCACGTGACCGATTTCTCCATCGCGAAGAAAACATCTTGAGCATCAATAATCATGGGCAGCATTGATCGCTACTTATTTGTCCCCGCAATCGAGTGGCTGCACAATGGCACCGAGCACGAGCACATCCATCTCTCGGTTCCTGACTCCTCTCATTCAGTCCTTCCGTAATATCTCCATCGCCCGTCCTTCACTCCCACCGAGCCCCGGCAATCTCTACCGACCAAAGAAATTCTCTACTACACCCCAGCCCCTCGCACGAGATTCTAAGAGAAGGGGAGGCGGTAGAGATCCTCGAGTAGCTCTCATACGCTACCATCTCCAACATGCTAAGACCCCGCGGCCACTGCGATTCTCTCGAATGAGGGCCTTGAGACACTGGACCATCCATCGGGCATGGCAGTTACATCGGAGGAAGAGATTGGAACAGGAGGAGTTGGAGCTGCACCGGTATTTCGCTTTTCTACTGCCATCCCATTATTTCGCCCTGTATAGGATCTTTTTGTTCATGATCCATACTTCTACTTTACCCTGAATAAACCTACTGTATTGCACTGACACACCTTCCCTATAGAATGCACCAATCAATGCATGCAGCATGCGAAGAACTACGCACAATGGATCCTCCTGGATCAAAAGATGCCGGGCGGTTATATAGGGTTGCAATGGAGAAGAAGGGGATCTTTCGGCATGGTGGCGTGCCCATTGAATATGCCAGACTCCAGACCGATACGCCAGCGCATGAGCCATGGAATCATGGTTGGAGGAGATGATCTGACAGAGCGTTTTATATGGCACTTTTATTTTCCCCCGAGATATGGACGCAAGACTTGGCACGACTGTATAAATAGCTGGGTGCCCCTGAAATCACGAGGTTATCCAGAGGAAGTTGGCGAATGGGAGGTGGGTGGTAAGAGATTCTTGGGGCAGGCAAAAAGGCTTGTTAACGTCCGTCCATGCACTATGTATTATATATACAAATCCGCCTTCATTCTTTCTCTCCCCTTGACCAATGACCATTCTCCCAACGAACATTAATTGCGCGGGAAATCCAACCATCCGCTCATCGATTGTGGCGCTTGGGTATGTATGAAATACAGCAGTAACAAAGGAGTGTAAGGGTCAGAATCATTGGAGTCATGATCAGTCATTAGATATCCATAGAGAGCCTGAAGCTTTCGAAGACGCAAAGTATGGCTCGGTAGTAATTGTTTGCTCCCTCGAGAGCAGTTGACTTTCCCGCATTGTGGTGCATTCGGTGGCCCATAGTGGAAGTGGTGACAGACACGGTGCGGTGAAGAAGCACTGTTCATCGCGTAAAGAAAGGCAATCGTGGGATCGTTATTTTGGGTCCTGGAAGGCTTCTCAAGTACGGAGTATGTGGGTACTGTCTCGAAGTGGGGTACTTGACGCTGATCGAGTCCACCTCACAGTATAACACAGCAGCCTCCCCCTTCCCCTTTCTCGAAGGTTAGAAGTGCGGCTCGCGTGGCTGCCTCGAACACATCGTCTACGCCTTCTCCAGTCAAAGACGAACACTCGAGGTATTTTCTTGCCCCGATCTCGTGGGCAATTTCAGATGCTTCTCTGCCACCGACAAAATGCTGTGATTTCTTTCGTATCTCTTCGATGGCTACTGGGTCTTCTCTGAGATCCTTTTTCAGTCCAACCAGGATAATTGGGACACCAGGGCATCTCTCATTTGCTTCCTCAACCCACTAGCAAATATTAGAAAGGTTCCAATGGAGAGGAAAAAAACTTGCCTTGTGCTTAACGTTATCCAAGGAGTCAGGAGTGTCGATTGCGAATCCGATAAGAATAACGTGTGCTTTTGAGTATGCTAAGGGCCGCAGTCTCTCGTAGTCCTCCTGTCCAGCGGTATCCCATAATGCCAGTTGTACGCTCTTTCCGTCCACCCTACAGTCCGTCACATAATTTTCGAATACAGTCGGAACCTAGAATGGGGCTGTATTAATATCCATCAAAGGCAGTATTGGGGAAAGTATGGTAGCCTCACGTAGTGCTATGTATAGTATTAGCATTCTGGCTGTCGCGGTGGGATATGGTGGACTCACGGTAGGGAAATAGCCCAGTGTAAATACGCTGAGTAGAGAGGTTTTACCACACGCTCCATCTCCAATTATGACCAATTTCCTGCGCATCACATTCTGGGCTTGTTGAGACATTGTGACGGTGCGGTGGATTGACTTCGGAGGTAGGAGCTGGATAGGAGGTTTTATCGAAGACTCCTATACCAACGAAGGTACGGGATATTCCCACGGAGCTCGACTCGAGGTGTGACGTTATTGAAAGGGGTAGATGAGTCTTGCCGGGTGATACGAGCTCGGCGGGAGCAGGATACGATTTGTATGTTCGGATATGCCGAGGGAAACGGGGGATCGTATCTTCTCACGTCGAGAATTGAACGGGGCAGCTACTGGGCGGCTATGTTCCAGAGCAGTTTATGCTCCCTTGTGTCTGGCTCGTCACGAATGGGGGAAAGTAATGGCTTGACAGAGCGTAGGCAAAACTGAGGCTGAGTCGACCGAACCGTGCCCTCCTCAAAGCACGCCCTAGGAGATCCTGGGCAACGGGACAGGCGTCTGACGTCGTGCAGCGTGCTGTGCTCGAGGCTCGTGTTTGCTCATGGGTCTCAATGTCAAGATCGCAGCGAGCATACAGACTGGAGAAGAGCGGGAGAGAATGGTCAATCGGCGGTCTCGACTTGTCTATGGCACGCGAAATGTAATCTCCACGGCCTAACCCAGTTAATCCTGGGTTCGGCCAGATCACGTGATATTTTATGCCCGGAACCCTCAGGCACGGGTCGCAACCGACCTCAAGATATACTACGATGAATTCAACCTCCATCTCTCTCCCCGGCATTTTCGATCTTCGTCGCGACCCGAGCCATAGTCTGATCTCAAGCACACATCCCAGGGCACCTCGGATCCTTCCCTCCCCATACGATCCCGAACCACCTCTATTTCCGTCGGTATTGGACCCCAGAGAAGGAGCCACCTTGGTGGGGCAGTACTGATTAATTTCCCTTTACCCTCTTGGTCAGTCTCGCCGTTGGCATTCACACACTGCTGCCGCCTTGAAGTGTATTGTGATGAATCTAATATGTAGGCCTTCCTCAGACAACGCCCTGCTCGGAATGCACCCAGGCCCTCACGAGCAGAAAACCCAGTTCCCAGCTTTGTCACCGGCTTCCCTGAACAAAGCCACTGCGAAGTACACGAATAAGGATGGTTCGAAGTTCATAACGGTGCCCAAATCGATTACTAGTGATACGCCCGAACCCTCTCCTGCCATGGCCCAGGCATCAACGGCAAACGGGCAAATGTCCGCTCCGTCGACAGATGCTGGAGTTGCACCAAGTGTAAACCGAAAAAAGCAAAAACGACGACAGAAGCAGGCTGCACGGCTTGCGGCCGAGAAGCCAGCAGCGTCGAACGGCATGGGAGCTGGGGAAGAAGTTAAGCAGAAAATGGAAGAACTTGAGGCACGTCTGCGAGATCATGGCTTAGAAGACAAATACCAACAAAATGGCCGACTCAATGGCGCTGAAGGTGAATACTACACCGATGAAGAAGCTGATAATTACTCCTACGTCCCGAACAACTCCCCTCCGAATGGCTACGCGAATCCACCGAACCCTGCTGCAAAGAAGTCGAAGAAGAAAAAGAAGAAACCAGCTCAAGCCGTTGACCCTGCTGGCCAAAGGGAAGGACTGACAAACGGTGTTAATCCCCACGGATCGCTTCCGTCACCTCCTGTACAATCAAACAGTACCAGAGGACCGGGTATTTCCAAGGAAAAGATTTGGAACACATCTTCCCAAGAAGAGCGTGAACGAATAAAGGAATTCTGGCTTTCCCTAGGAGAAGATGAGCGCAAGTCACTAGTTAAAGTGGAGAAGGATGCTGTTCTGAAGAAGATGAAGGAACAGCAGAAACACTCTTGCAGTTGCACGGTATGTGGACGGAAGCGTACCGCGATCGAAGAGGAGTTAGAGGTGCTATATGACGCATATTACGAGGAGCTCGAGCAATATGCCAACCACCAAGGAGACGGCGGGCCTACGCCCATGATGCCCCCACCACGTAGGTTTGGAGTGATGAGTGGGCTGCAGCCACCCAATCGATTACCCGCAACTTTTAATGGGCAACAACCATCGCGAGGGAGGATAGTCGAGCAGCTAGGCGATGATGAAGATGAGGAAGGGGATGAGGAATATAGCGAGGATGAAGAGGATGACTACAGCGATGCGGAGCCCGAAGAAATCCAGAGAAATCATGCGGCCGACTTTTTTAATTTTGGCAATAGTCTTACCGTCCAG
Source organism: Oidiodendron maius Zn (assembly GCA_000827325.1). NCBI lineage: Eukaryota > Fungi > Ascomycota > Leotiomycetes > Myxotrichaceae > Oidiodendron > Oidiodendron maius. The sequence goes on along the minus strand of KN832875.1, from coordinate 409,460 downwards.
GGAGGTATTTTAACTGTCGCGGATGATTTGCTAAAGAATGATGGCAAAAAGTTTATCGAAATGATGGAGCAGCTTGCTGAACGTCGGATGGCTCGCGAGGAAGATGCCAGGGAGCAATATGCCAACGCAAATTACGGCCACCCACCAAACGGTTCAATGCATCATACTCATTCTCATAATCATCCTCCACTTGGTGACGACGAGGAATATGACGACGAAGATGACGACGAAGAAGATTATGATAGTCAGGACGAGGATTACGATGAAGAGGAGATGGTATGCGAGTCAGCGGTGATCCATTTGGTATCTAACACTAATTTTTGACAGGAATCCATGAGCGAAGAGCAGAGGATGGAAGAAGGCCGACGAATGTTCCAGATCTTCGCTGCACGGATGTTTGAGCAGAGAGTGTTAACCGCCTATAAAGAAAAGGTTGCCAAAGAGCGCCAACAAAAGCTTCTTGAGGAACTTGAGGAAGAGAGTCGGGCCGATTCTCAGAAGAAAGCCAAGAAAGCCAAAGATGCCCAGAAGAAGAAAGACAAGATCCAGCAAAGGAAGCAGGCTCTGGCAGAGGAAAAGGCGAAGAAAGAGGCTGAAAAGGCTGCCGAGGAAGCCGCCCTTCGTGCCGCCGAGGAGAAGAAGGCCGAAGAGCAACGCCTAAAGGCAGAAGAAAAACGGAAGAAGAAAGAAGCTCAGAAGAAGGCCGAGGAAGAGGAGCGAATGCGAAAGGAGGCAGAAAAGCAACGACGAATCCAAGAGCAGCGAGAACGACAAGCAGAGGCTGAGCGCAAACAACGTGAGGCCAGGGAAAAGGAGAAGAGAGAGAAGGAAGAGCAGAGACAAAAGGAGCGTGAGGTCAAGGAAGCCAAAGAGCGGGAGGCCAGAGAGCGCAAGGAGAAGCAGGAACGGGAGAGGAAGGAGAAAGAGGCCAAGGCCAAGGCTGAGAGAGAGACAAAAGAGCAACAGAGGCGTGAGGAGCCTGCGGCTCAACAGCATGCTGCACCGCAGATCGCCAAGAGACCACCGGTTCCAATCCCTTCGAATCTGCAGCAACATCCGCCTGCCATCGCTTCGCCCCTTGTCCCAATTGCTACTCCAGCAGTACCTAAAGCACCTACTCCCATCAAGCTTCGAACAGACTCCCAGAAAGAGTCATCCAATGGATCTGTACCCCAGACTCCCCAGACCGGTGGAATTAGTCAAACGATCTCCCCTGTTCCCTCCACCCCCTTACAAGGTAGTCCAGGACCCATTGGGCCTCCTGGCAAAGCTCCACCGCAGCAACCCTTTTTATATCAGCCGCAAGCCACGTCTCCAATACATTCAGCTCTTAAAGGCCCTCCTGGCATGCCACCAAATCCTTTTAGCTTGCCGCACATGGGCTTCCAACCCGGTATGCCAATAATACCTCCCGGATACAGCGGACGTATGCATCATGAGGCAATGTTCCCTCAACCAATAGGTGGGCAGTATAGACCTCCTAATAATATACCCGTCCATCCCGGGCACCAGGCGCCGCAAGGAAGAGGATTTCCAATTCCGCATCCTCCGCCAGGATTCCCACAGAGTCCAATAGGGAGCGCCGGTGGGTCTTTCGGTTCCCAACAGGATGGCATCCCCATGCAGTCCCATTCTCGGCATCAATCTGCTTCTTTTGACAAATCGCTCGACGGGCAAACGACAGTGCCACCGACGCAGCCTATTGCACGACCTGCACCAATCGGCCGACCATCCAGCGTTGTGCAGGGACAACGACAGGGTGACAATGAAAAGAGCGAAATCGACGACTTGAGTAATCATCTCGGTAGTAGCGCTCTGCTGGATGATTCAGATGAGCCGCTTACTTCTGGACCTGGGGTGAGAAGAATGAGTGGTGTGCCAGTAAGCTCCACTCGGCAGACGTTTCCTCCAACACCTTTCGGCATAGATCATTCTACGTTTGGGAGTCCAATCGCTGCCGGCGGATATAACTTTTTCAGCCCAACGAATGCATACGGAGCACCTGCGGCCCCCGGTTCAAATTATATGGGAGGTGGATTTTTTAATACCGCAAGCGGCCCATTTGGAGCTGTTGGCGGCTCATCTGCACTCCGGCCGTCTCAACCCCATGGTCGCTCCGTAACTATTCGATTGATGCTCTGTCGTGCGTGTAAGAGCCTTGAAGGAACTTCGCCGGACGGCTTTACTGATATCAGCTCCATCGTCGACTACCTGAACTCTTCCGGCGAAGGTCCAGTCTCGGAGAAGGAGATCCTCGATATTTGCGAGACTGAAGGGAACCCTCTAAATGGTGGTGGGTCGTTTGATATCCGAAAAGATAACAATAATCGCTACTCTATCCGTCATGAAACCGACTTGCCTCCTCAGCGTCCGGTCGGCGTGCCTGGAGAGATTGGTAGCCCAATCGTTGGCGGGGGGGGTTTATCGCGCTTCCCTGGTCCTCCTGGCTTCTGAGCTTTGCCCGAAATGTGGAACCGCTCCAGACTCGGACAGGATGGATGCTATACCTTTACTACTCGCTGAGAATGCCACATCTTTGTACGACTGATTGATCGCATTGCATTAATGCAGCTTCTAAGCTGATAAATGGTGGCGCTCTTGCGTTCGGGGTTTCTGCCACATTCTTACAGGAAGTAAGATGTATGGATATTGTATTAGCGATGCTTCCTAAAGATAGGGAAGTGGAATATCAAGCACTATTCAATGATTCAGTCTTTATGCGAGAATTGTCATTTGCACTCGTATTCTTTCCCTGCTCTGCGTTTCAAATCGCTCACCTACCGTCTGTATTAGTAGTAGGTTTCATCAAAGTTTTGTCTTGTGAGCAATTTGCTGTAAGAGTAAGTCACTGCCGTTGTACCCTTACTCAGATAGCGGAACAGAGAGCAAAAACTACCGATTCATAGAACTGGGATGGTTCACAGTCAAGTCGAATTTTCAAGATTGGAAGGTGGGCTTTAGGAAGTATTTTAAAGATTCTCGCCTTTGAGATTGACCACCTTGATGCATCGCCCGAGATGCCAGTTTCCGGCGCTCATTCCAACCATTGCCGCTCCTAGCCTACCATGTGACGACTGCACATACGGAGGGACAAATTTACAGCAATTGCAGCTTCTATTGTAAGCCCTCTCGCATGGTGTGACAAGAGAGTGCTGCATCATGCCGTTGGGGCCTTTCTGTACCAAAAAAGGCGTGGGAGATGAGCCATGGTAGAAGTGCGCTCCTGTTATGGGAAGACGGAAGTTTGGTCGGAATATTACAGTGTTGATAGCTCGATCTTTGGGAAATTGATGTACTATCTTGGCCCCATTCCCATCCGGCTGCTGATAGCCGTACCCTGGTATTCAAAAGCTCTATAACTCCCCGTATGCCCCCTTGTATATGTACAGTAGAACATCATATAACACAAGATGCTATGCCCATATATTACCGTTAAAACACCATCACTCCACAAAGTCAGTTGCTGAGCTGTCCCGTAGGAACGTCCAGTGCTCGCTCCCCAGCTGGTCTCTCGTCGTCGCCGCCCTCCGCGTGCCGGTGAATTTCTTCGTCTCCGCCTTACTGTCCACCTCTGGACTCCCACTCGGATATATCATGCGGCCATCCAACTCGCTGGGCCGCCTCTTCAACACTGGCGTGTCGAGCTCATGCATGCCCATCAGCGCTATGTTTTCCAGGGAATAAGTTTGACGACGCGACATGGGACTCCGAGCAGGCCCCGAATCTTTGGGCGACATCAGAGAACGTTTCTTTGCGGGGCTTCCATTCTTCTTCGGCGACTCCAGCTCCCGCTCTTCATCCGATGAGGTCAGAGCCATTGCTTCTCTCGAGCTGCTCTGAAACATCTTCCGCTCCTCGTCCGCTGAGGTCAGAGCCATAGGGTGCATGGTAGCACTCTGGAACCGTGGAGCAATAGGAAGCGTCTTTTCACCCTGGCTGGTAATGCGGCCCCTCTTGTCCCGGTTTCTCTTGCGGTGCAGGCAGTATCCCACGACCCCGAGCATGGCGAGGCCCACGACGGAGACTCCGACTCCAACTGCGATTCTGGCGTCTTTGTCAAAGTAGCTACCTGCAATGAATATTGCAGATGCAGATGGAGTTGAGCTCGTAAGTACGTCGTGTAAGGTTAGGTCCTGAATCTCTCGGCATTAGCCGCTGGATATAAAGCTTCCTTAACATATCTGCATACCGTAAGTGAAGGGGGAAGGCTGTGTTCCGTGGTAATGGCACCTTCGCTCTTCACTGAGAAAGGAGACGAAGTTGCTGGAGACTCTCCACTCTCGTCTCGCAATTGAAAAAAGTACTGTCCTCCGGTAAAATTTTCCGTTGGTGCCCATAGGAAAGGCGATATAATGTCAGCTTCATAATTAACATCAGCGCAAGTCACAGAATAAATAGGTAGCTCAACCTACTGTCTATAAGCAATACCGACTGCGCAACCGTGTTCTGTACAATACTGACGAGCGACGCATTCACCCGGCCTATCGCATTTCGCCATTCCACTCTCACCTCTCTCCCAACCTCTATATCTCCCCCGTTATCGCTGACAGAAGTGATGATGAGGGCCGTGGCCGTCTGGACCCAGAGCCATGGACTCAGGTAACACAGGAAGGACCGCATCTTGAACAGCGGATCTGAAGTTGGGGCTCGCACATTGGCAGTGACTGCAACGTACCTCTGTAGTACATTATCGAGAAAGAGTGGGTTAATACAATGGGATGAAAGAAGCATTGGTCCTGACAGCTGGAACTGTTTCGCCACCAACCCGCTCCGCCCCCTCCTCCTGAGAACTCAAAACATTTTCCCTATCACATCAGGAACGTGCAGGACAGGGAGGCCCGACTCCTCGTGAACAATTGCGATAATTGGCTGTTTTGTGATGAAGCGGGAGCTGCGCCGCAATTCGATATGTCTGTGCCCGTCTTCTGGAGTTGGGTTGGACCCAGCAACCTAGTAGAACACGAACCGTTATTCTACAGTAGTGGGATGGTTAGAGTTCTTAGGTATTAAAGTACTTCCTAATACCTTACAATGGGGGCACGGGGACCTTGAAGGACAAGGCTGCGTAGTAGCAGGTGACACACCCTCGGTCGGGCCATTGTGAGGTTGCAGAGACTGAAGTGGTGTTGGTTCATCTCACCTATTAGGTAATTTGGATGCTTATTTCAATGCTGAATGAGCACTATTCGTATCTCTACATTGTCCCCTTCCAACTCAGATTTCGCAGATTTTGTTTCTTGCAACCTAAACGTTCAGCTTTTGATGCACATTTCGTGCTGCATATCACCCCCAGACCGAAAATATCAACCCAATTCAATAATTGCACAGAAATTGTTTCTGTGGTTGCAAATAAACCACCCACAGCGTGCCATAAGGAAGACTCCGCGTTAATGCTGTTGCACTTGTCACCACTTAATGGTGCTTTCCACCCGTTCGCTCTTTCATGATTTCTCTCCTTTCCTTATCCTTGGCTATATCTAGTCAGCAATCCAAATCACTTGCGGCCCATCAGGGATGAATTAACCTTGATCAAAAAATAAGAACTCATGAAGCCCGCTTCCGGCCGGCACCATGGGCAATACCGGCACCTTCTTATCTGTAACCACTTCCAATAAGGCTGGGCCGTTGCTCTCAATCAACCACTTCAGGGCATCTACAACATTATCTGGTTCGGTGCATTTCCTGGCTTGGACGCCCATGGCGTCTGCTAACTTTATGAAATCCGGATTTGTAGAGTGGGTATGGGCATATCGGTCTTCGTAGAAGATATTTTGCCATTGCGTGACCATACCCTGCTCTTCGTTGTTCAACACAATGACCTTGACTCCGATGTTGAACTGCGCTGCAGTTGACAACTCAGTAAGGGTCATGTTGAACGAGGCATCGCCATCAATATCGATGACAAGCGCATCAGGACGGGCAACTTTAGCACCAATCGCAGCGGGAAGGCCGTAGCCCATGGTACCAAGCCCCCCGGAGGTAACCATGGTCCTTGGATGTCGCCAGCGGAAATGCTGAGCGGCCCACATTTGATGCTGTCCTACGCCAGTGGCAATTATAGTCTCTTCTTTCCGGTCCGCCGTGAGATTGGACAGCTCCTCGATCAAAGTTTGTGGCTTAATGAGCCCAGACCGTTCGGCTCGCTCGTAGGCGGAGAGAGGGAACTTCTCCTTCCAGAACCTGATCTGGTCGAACCACTCTTTGCGGTCTTCCATGCTCCGGCTTTCGACCTGTGTAACCAGCTGAGCCATGTTCGCTACAACGTCTCCCTCGACAGCTTCTGTGGCCTGGACAACCTTGTTGATGTTCTTTGGCATGATCTCGAAGTGGACAATGCCTCCGCGGCCCTCTACAGCAGCAACCTTGGCCTGAGGTGCAAATTTTGCGAGGTTTCCAGTCACACGGTCATCAAACCGGGCCCCAAGGGCAATGATGAGATCTGCTTCCTGCATCGCCAAGTTGGCATAGGCGGAGCCGTGCATGCCGAGCATATGGAGGGACTTCTCATCCAGTTCGTCAAAGCCACCAAGACCCAAAAGAGTCGTCGTTACGGGAATGGATGCCTTATCTGCGAGCTCCTTAAGGAGTTTAGGCCCTTCAGGAAGGGAAATCACGCCCTGTCCTGCGTATATGACAGGTTTCTTGGCAACATTGACTAGCTTTGCTACACGCTCGATAGTATTTGCAAGGTGTCTCTTGCTCAGCTCAGCTGCAGCTTTTGATGCCTGGCTGGGATGAGCTGGCAGAGTGCTTGCCATGGGAATGGCCTTTCGCAGAATACCAGCAGTAACATCTTTAGGTAGATCCACCAAGACAGGTCCAGGTCGACCTGAAGTAGCAATTTCGAAGGCTTCCTTTATGCGCCGAGGTAATTCCGCCACATTCTTGACCATTACGTTCCATTTTGTGCATGCTCTAGAGATGCCAATAACATCGGCTTCTTGAAAAGCATCACTGCCAATTGCATTAGTTACCACCTGGCCGCAGAACACTACCATAGGGGTTCCATCTGAGAGGGCATCCTGTAAAGGGGTGATTACGTTGGTGGCGCCGGGTCCAGAGGTGACGAGAACAACGCCTGGTTTTCCAGTAGCTCTCGCATATCCCTCGGCCATATGCCCAGCGCCTTGTTCATGTTTTGGGAGAATGAATTCGAAGTGTTTTGAGTTGTAGATAGCGTCGAATACGGGGAGAATAGCACCGCCAGGGTATCCAACTAGGCATGGTCAACGGGGTGGAGGTAATCAGAGAATGGATATACACACAAATATGCTTCACACCTTGCCTTAACATCATCTCGTGGAAAATTTCCCCTCCTGTCTTGCCAATAAATCTAACTCACATAGTCAGCAAGGACTCTCGATAAGAGCGGCGGTGAGTCAGAACATACGACTCGTCCATCTCTGTCCGGCCATGCTGCAGCGGATTTCCATCATGCCTGTTGGCCGGTATGCTGTTGAAGGCAGGACTGGGCGATTCTCTTAATTGTCTGTGTTGTGGTTAGTTCAATGTCTATATCTATATGAGTCACGATCCGGCTGTTGGACATACGATGAAGATTGCGAGGTGGGAGAGGTGACCGCAGCTGCCGTAGCTTGCGTCCGGGTGCCATTCGGGTTTTTCCTGACGGCTGCAATGCCAACAGGCAAGGGAGACTTCGAGATGTGGCGGGTGGTAGGTTTTGAGGTCTGTCGAAAGGCGCGGGCCACATGCCTCGCGGGAGGTGATCGGAGCATTCTGGAGGCGGCGAGAGAGGAGAGGAGAGGAGAGCTAGCCCAATGGCGAAGGGAAAGCTTAAAGAGGGTCAGCAGTGCTGCTCAAATGACGTTTGAGAGCGTCGTTGTAAGTGATGTTGTTGTGGATATGGAGTCACAACCTCTGGATGCTTGGGGTTCAGTTTTCTCGCGAGAGCCGATTGTCGGCGGCAGGAGATGTGGGGAAGCGAGCTTTTCGGGCGGAGAAAAAAGTGGCCGAAATTGGCACGTGCGCAGGCACCGAAACCGTCGGTTCATATGGAATTTTGAGGAGGAAATGGATCAAAAGACAATTCAGAATATGTATGAGTATTATTATAAAAAGACTACATGATTGTAGGCGCGCTGGTGGGCAAATGACTAAGTATTGTAATATATAAATTTGTGCTTTGGTAGTGCCTGTGCACTACCAATTTCGGCCACTTTTTTCTCCGCTGAAGAGGCGAGTTCGGCTTTAGGGGATTGGCACGTACAACCAATCATAGCGTTCACATTTGCATGCCTGCTGGATTTGGTACTAGGGTGCACGTGACCTATCCACAGCAGCCAACGGCGGAAAACGTCAGCCTCGCGCCTCGAGCCTTGCGTCCAGGTTAACAGGTCTGCGCAGCCTCGCGGACAAGGCCACCGATTGGCGCCCATCCAACTTGGAGTTGCGATGAACCCATTTCCATCGCCCACACGCCCTCCTGATGCTCTAGTGATCCTGCGGCCTTTGTCCTAGAAGAAGCTCACGCCAAAACCCCACTCGAAAGGCCAAGCGCGCCAATCATCATGGCCAACTTTCGTTGCGCCGAAAATCATGGCGGGACTGGTCTTGCATAGGAATCCTGCCTTCGTCCTGTTCTCCCGTACCTCTCTCTCTCTCCCTCTGTGTCTCTCTCTCTCTCACAGTTGCTCGATCACGGTCTCTTTGCACACTACCACTCTCATTACTGCATTCGCTGGATCGCCCCTGTACCATTCCCCCCCACACGAGCCCGCGAGCAGCGCCGGATTACCCCGCGGGTTCGCCAAGTGTCCCATACAGGTCGTAAAGAGACAATGGTAGGAACAGTACCAGTCGCAAAATCCCTAGAGGATATCTACACAGAGGATGCGCTGCCTACGCAGAGAGCGCGATGGGACCAGCTCCTATCGCAGTTTAAAGCCAACTACAGTCACCCGGCGCACTTCGTATCCCGTTCTCCTGGTCGAGTCAACATCATTGGCGAGCACATTGACTACTCTCTCTACTCTGTCCTACCCATGGCCATTACCGCAGACGTCCTATTAGCGGTGTCGACTTTTGAAAACTCATCCCCCACATCCTACAAGATCAAGGTCTCGAACGTGCAGGCCGTAAAATTCCCCACGCACGAATTCGACCTTCCCTTCGATGCAGTGGACATTGACGCCAGCGTGCACGAGTGGACAAACTATTTCAAATCAGGGCTTCGTGGAGCCCTTGAGTTGTTGCGGAAGAAGCATGGCGCAGACTTCAAGCCCAAGAGCATGGAAATCTTGATGGATGGTACTGTGCCGGCTGGTGGTGGTCTCTCCAGCTCGGCCGCTTTCGTGAGCGCTTCTGCCCTTGCGGTCCTCTATGCCAATGGTTACGCATCGGTCGACAAGACAGAACTTACAGAGCTTGCGATCGTCTCTGAGCGAGCAGTGGGAGTGAACTCGGGAGGTATGGATCAATCTGCTTCCGTCTTTTCAACAAGGGGCTCGGCGCTTTTCGTCTCTTTTGTGCCCAGCTTGACGGCCAAAACTATACAATTCCCAAAGACGGATCCAGAACTCAATTTCGTCATCGCTCAAAGTTTTGTAACATCTAACAAGCACGTTACGGGCCCTGTATGCTATAACCTAAGAGTCGTGGAGTGCAGCTTGGCCGCAGCCTACTTACATGCAGTTCTGAACAAGACCTCTTCTCCTCTCCCCAAGGATGCCAGTCCACTAGGCATAAGCCTTCAAGGTTTCCATGATACGTACTTCAAAGGCTCAAACAAAAGCATTGAGGAGCAGCTGGAGGAGCTAATCGAGCTCACAAAGAAGACCTTGACCCAGGACGGGTACCCTCGTGAAGAGATCGCACCAATTATCCATCTCACCGTCCCCGAACTTAACGAACGATTCACGTCAGCCTTCCCCATCCGCGCTGAGAAATTCAAGCTTCGCCAGCGAGCCCTCCATGTTTTCTCCGAGGCCCTCCGAGTGCTCCAGTTCCTGTCTACTCTGCAGTCGCCTATCTCACAGGCACCAGGATCATCTACGGAGGCGTTCAACAAGAAGCTAGGTGATCTCATGAATGCCACCCAGGACAGCTGCAGGGATGTGTACGAGTGTTCATGCCCTGAGCTCGACGAGCTCTGCACGATAGCAAGGAATGCTGGCAGCTACGGTAGCAGGTTGACCGGTGCCGGTTGGGGTGGGTGTAGTGTCCACCTCGTGCCAACGGACAGGGTTGAGAGCGTTAAGGCAGCTTGGGAGAAGGACTACTACAGCAAGCGCAATTTGACGGTAGAGCAGAAAGATGCGGCTGTAGTAGTTAGCAAGCCAGGTTCAGGTAGCGCCGTGTTTATCGTACAAGCATAAGTATTAAAAAGCGGGCATTAGGTTAACGGAAGCCAAGCATATCACTATCTGTAGATGATTATGGGAATGTATTAGGATCAAAATACATTCTATTACGCATTCCAATTACTTGCCAATCTATTCAACAACAAAGCAATGAAAGCGGTTCATAGTTTGAAATCTCCATTTACTCCTTCATATCCACTATACTCACCCACACCCCCTCTACTCATCCTTTCCTCCTTTTGTTCCGCAATCTTCTCCACGAGACCAATCTTCAACGCCCTCGACCGCTCAGTGCACAGCTCATAAATTGTAGCCAGGTTGAACGTTATACCCTTCCAAGCCTGTCCAGAATCGACCAGGGCTTCGAAATGTGTGCGTGCCTGGGGCAGCTGACCCAAATACAATAGGCATACGGCGAGGTTCTGCCGATACATAGAGATCTGGTTTTTATCCGTTGAAGAGGAAATCAACTCCTCCCATATCGGAATCGCAGAAGCATATTCGTCATCTCCCATGTTCGCTAAAGCGAGAATGACATTTGTTCCTTTAGCGTCTGCGTTTTTCGCTTCCCTGCTTCGAGAGACACAGCTCCGCGCGGCATCTACGTCACCTAGGTATAGCCACAAGAGGGCCCTTTGGGTGTGTAGTCCTTTGCTGCACCGTAAAAGCTTTAGGTGCCGCGAAGCACCATCTAGGTCGTCGGTTTCGACCAGAGCGCTTGCAACTCTAAGGCCTAAGTCATCCAGCCGCGCTTCCCACATCGCTATTTTCTCTTCATTAACGTCTTGATCTTTTTTCAGTGCTGTGAGATTCAGTCGGGCTTCTCGACCCAGGTCGTAGTAGCCCATCACCCCGCGCCTCGCATCGTTGAAGCCCATTCCTTGCAAGCGCACAGCCAAGACCCGGAGCTCCCAGGGAGCGAGGTGTTCTCCTGTTGTGTCATCGAGATAGTAGATGGAGTTAAGGTCCTCGAGTGCCTTTACTTCTTGGGCTGCGAGTGAGGTGGCGTTGCATAGCGTAAGGCATGAAAGGCGAGCATAGATTAGCGGAAATATGGTAGCGTGGTCGGCTGGGGATATAGTATTTGAAGTTAGTTGTTGTGCGGCTTTGATGGCTGCGCTGCGGAAATGTCCTGATTGAATTAAGATCTCGAGTGATGTATCAGGTGAAGGTTGAAGAGATGAAACCCGTAGCGGAGGCGGCACATCAAGTAATGTCAGTGGATGGTAAATCTCAGGCCGCAGGAGGTACCCGAAGTCTTTCTGGGGGTTTTGGTAATTCGAGACATTAGACACTTGTTGCGAAGGTGCCGTCCGATATGATTGATTAGAGATAGTAGAGCCTGGGTTTGGAGATGGAAGCCGAGGGGTCTGGCGCTGGGAAGATACGGAGGCCCGAGGTGTTGTAAATTGAGATTGGTTTGATGACAAAGAGATTGGAGAGAGTAATTGCTGTTGGTTCGCCGGAAGGGGGAATACGGATGGAGTTGGGGATCCAATGTCGTCCGACTGGAGAGGGGAACTATCACTCTAAAGTTAGTGAGAAATGAAACGCCAGGAGAGTGCTGTGACATACTCATCGAGATCAAGGGGGCCGCGAGTAGAGCGCCGAGGAGCTGTATCTAAGTATTAGACTTTCCTCGGAGATCAAGTTTTAAGGCGCTGTAGACAGGACAAATTCAAATGCGTGAACAGAGGAAAACACAAAATGTCCTCGCCGTGATGTCAAAGGGTCTGATTGCAACAAACTTCAAAGTTGCGACAAATCATACTAGCAACCATCGCACTAGGTCATAGGCATTACTTCAGTGCCTTGACGACTGGAATGATATGAACAATCATGATACCACTTCAAATTAAACTCTGAGAAGAACCCAGATGAGCCTAAGTGGGAGGGGGATGTCAAACGTGAAACGACAGAGGAACTTGACTGCGGGGAGCGCAAGACAGCATTGAAGTAATAGTAATAGAGGAACCCAATAACAAATGACTCGCAATGTGGTGCGCTTAATCATGTATAATGGTGCCTCCATCAAACTAAAGCTAAAAGCTGTGGCGTGGGAAAGATGCTGTGGTGGCTAGTTGTCCTCCCCTAGGCGTGACCTTGGTGTATGGAATGTGATTAAGAACGCATACAATCACAAAAAACACAAAGACTGACCTCTGCCGGGCTCTTGTCTGATGTGTCTATTCCCTTCTGATGGAGACTCCATTGATGCTGGTATTTATTTGAAGACGTCAAGTTTGGGCGAAGCGACTTAGTTGTTCTCTCACTTGGCGGAGCTGTTCTGATTGGCTCTTCTCAACCTCATCCGATCACGGTCCTAAGGACGGTCTTAAATCTCCTACCATGTACTGCGGAACTTTTATTAATTTAAGAATAATTTATTTACCTTCTTTAAATATGTAATACAGTATACCATTGTGCAGATTTATCTGCCGAAGGTGGGATTTGCTTATTTTCTAAGCCCTTAGGAAGTGGAGATGGCTCCTTGAAAGCAATGTTATATTATACCTGTGCCATGCTTATAATGTACAGCCAGTATGTCACCTCGTTTCCAGAGCCCCGAAGGCCTTAGATCACATTGTATTACCATCGCCATCATAAACAACATGGCTAAATGCATCAAAATCTCCGTCGTCGACAAGCCACTCTATATCTTCGTCATCTGGGCCAAGCTTCGCCATTAACCCACTTCCTGGCTTTGGATATGGCGGACTGACTGGCGTGCTTTCTCGACTGTCATCTGCTGCCGCCTCCTCTGAAACATTGATTGTTGGTGGGGCAGAGCTCTGTTTCAGTTCTGGCTGCGGGCTGTCTTTCGCCGAGCTCTGGCTTCCAGGTGCAATTTTACGAATAAAGTTTATAGGTGCACTAGGATTTGATTCAGCACGAGAGAATAGGCCGGCGGTTGCCGGAGGTGGGAAGGGTTGTTGAGGATGTATGTTGATACGACGTTCCGTCTGAGAAGGTGGCTGAGAGGAGGAGGTCCTCTGAGGAGGAATAGACGCAGATACGGAGTTCGAGCTAGGGGCTGATGGGAATAGTGGAAGATTAGGGTGTAAGACGCACGCTTGCATCAAGAGTGATACCAGCTGCTGATGGGGAAGAGACGAGAAATAGGCGCGCTTCTATTATGGAATGCTGTTAGTATTACATACCAAAATGACGTAAGGAAATTCAGTGACTTGCCTCTTCGATACTACGCCCTTGCCACGAGATCCCTCGGAAGTGATCAGTCCCACCACCCCTTCGAACGCGCTTCAGAGTACAATCAGCACAGTACCAGGCCGCACTCTCATCTTTGACCATCTCGTCCGAAACGACAGGATCATGACACATCTGATGCCATCCAAGATTACATCCATCGCAAAACACAATCATGTTGGTGGCTGGGCTATGGCCTCTCCCGCACCTCTTACATAAGGCATGTTCTTGGGTTCTTTTAGGAGGACCTCGTTTTCTCGAGACTTCCGAGGCTGCTGGTACAAATTGTGTGGGCTTAACGACTGCACGTCCAGATAGCGTCATCCTTGGCAGCTCCGTAATGCTCTCATTGTCATCAGAATCAGAGTCCTCTCCCAGTCCAGACATTGGCGCTGAATCCGACCCTGAGCTATCACTCTCATCCTTGGTTCTTTTCCGCTTTTGGCCCGTCTTAGAGCCTCTTTTCCTACCCTTTCCAGTTCCTGATGCACCATTATTCTGCCGGGCGGATGCCGGACTACGAGATACCGCAAAGGCTCCCGTGCTGTGGCCAGTAACCGGACCAGAGCTGCCCCTTCCACCAGTAGATCTCCTTCCACTACTTGTAGATGGGCTAGGAATCTCCATATTCATTGATGTTTTCATGCCCATCAGCACACTCCGCCTCATATCTTCGTATCCTGGAGGGGTGCCAGTAATTCCCAAGGAGGAGAAGTTGGTGGATCCAACGCCTGAATTGATGCGCTTGAGAATCATTTCCGTAGCAGCACTGAACTGTGGGACATATTTGGGAGGAGACTTCGTCATGGTCGCGTCGACCGTCGTGGTGGCTATGGATACGTTCGAGTTGGAGGCTTGGGGCGCGTCCATGTTGAGGAGGGGTACTTATCGGAGTCGAGGTGGGAGAAGAGGTGTGCGCCGGCAGGATTTGGGAACGTTGATAGAACTCAACTTATCCCGCTCAACCTGTAGCAGTAGCAGTGCGTTTGCTACTTATAAAAGGTTATTGTCCGAGGCCAATTGAGCGTCGGTAGCTCCTTACTACTGTGGTGCCAAATTCCTGGTGTTTGGAGGCCCGCGAGCGTGACTTGGAGTGTTAACAACGTGCCATTGACTGTCCAGAAACCGGCTTAAATGCAGTGAAGTATTTGCGGCCCAAGTTACGGCTGTTTGGAAGATCTTGAGATTCTTTGGGTGTTGCTGGACGAATCCGGTCATGCGACTGCTTCACGCTCAAACTAGCGCACACGTGATTGTAGCATCATGTGACTGGCGCTTGGGCAGGGAGGATATTCAAGTTATCTCATCCTCTTCAATGTGAAATGAGATATTTTTGTATATTTCTCAGAGGTTTTGTCATTTAAGTGATATCTAACCCACATTTTAGGGGGGTTTTTTTATGTAAATTTATTTGACCGCCCCCTCGGCTTTGAGCTTCTCGATGTGCGCCTCACTTAGCCCCAAAATCTCTCTGAGAATCTCGTCGGTATGCTGACCCAAAACCGGCGGGACGCTTCTAATACTCGGCTTGCTCTCACTAAATTTGATTGGCGTATTGACCATCTTAATAGGTCCACACCATTCATGGTCCATTTCCTCCACCATGTCTCTTGCCAATACATGCGCGTGATTTAAGGTACCCTGAATATCGTTCACCGCACTGTATGGTAGTCCTGAGCCTTCGAATACTTCTAACCACTCCCGAGTAGGCTTCGTCTTGGTAATGGATTCTATCAAGGAGTCAAGATCTTCCCGATGTGCCACTCTTTGGGTGTTAATTTCGAATCTGGGATCTGTTTTCCACTCAGGGTGCCCGAGGCCATCACATATTAGGCCAAAGAGACGGTCGTTTCCGCCTCCAAACAAAATATCACCGTCGCTGGTCTTATATGATCGATACGGAACAATGGAAGCTAACATATTAGTATCGAGTTTATTCCATTCAACTCCATATTGAACTTACGATGAGCAGTCCCCCATCTTCCTTCGTCTTTCTCCCCACTTATTAGAGCGCTGCTTGCTAAATTTGATAATGTTGCAACCTGACAATCACTTAAAGCAACATCAATATGCTGACCTCTACCTGATTTGCCCCTGGCTATCAGGGCAGCCATAATGCTATTACTCGTGTATAAACCTGTTGTTAAGTCCGTAACCGCAACACCCACTTTGACTGGTGGTCCGTCTCGAGACCCAGTGATATGCATTAATCCCATCTCGGCTTCGACCATGACATCGTATCCTGCGCGGTTAGAGTAAGGTCCAGTCTGTCCGTATCCAGTGATGGAGGCGTATATAAGCCCTGGATTTATTTTTCGCAATGTATCATAATCCAGGTTATACTTTTTAAGCGTCCCTGGAAGGTAATTTTCAACTAGGACGTCTGATTCTGCTGCCAGCTTATGAAGTATATCCACGCCCGATTTATGCTGAAATGATAAGCCCAAAGACTTCTTGTTTCGATTTACCTATGTATATGTAAGTTTAAGGCTCGGTGAGAATTTGGGCCAAAGTACAGAAATAAAATACGCTGATTCTCCAGCACCTTCCCTGCCACTCCCGTCAATGTATCTAGCATATGGTGGTCCCCAGTGTCGTGTGTCATCTCCTTTTATCGGATGCTCCACCTTAATCACCTCTGCTCTTAGATCAAACGGTCAGCACAGTCTCACCGTAGAGCTCTAGAAACTTAGACTTACCCTAGGTCTCCCAATATTTGTGTGCAATATGGCTATAGACCCGAATAAGTATGTATACAGCTTGAAAAAAATATTGATAAACTTACTCCAGCCAAAACCCTCGTCATATCCAAGACTTTGTAGCCCTTCAAAGGGAGTGTCATGGCATCAGCAACATTGGCAAAGCGCCTGCGCCGGATGCTATACACGGCCGAGCATGAAACATTGTCTTTCAATACTTGGTTTGAAGCTCGAGAAATCAGTCGAGCAGATAATGGAGATGTCATTGCGGCCATACGTGAGAAAGGCGGAGGTTGTGAAGCTCTAGAGATGAAAGATGAGTGCGGTTGTTTACCCCACCATATCCCGCTCTCAGCTCCGATACCTCGGCCAACGGCGCCGAACCCCGGAGATCATGGATCATCGAGCTCCTTGCGAATCTACATTTCCATTTCAAGTCACGCTGCTTCACAATAGAACCTCGATAATAGAAAATCGTAGATGTTTTATTAACTAGCATTACCCTTCTTCTCTATCCATTTCTTCTCTGTTCCTCTTGCCTCCTTTCAGTCTACGCTGTTTCAAAACGCTCCCTGGCCGCCCCTTATCTCTATCCTCATGCAGCTTCTTCATCTCATTTATTGCATGCCGCTGTGCATCCTCCACTCTCAACTTAAATAACATGACCTCATCCTTAACCGTCTCATAAACATCCTGTTCCTTACCTAAACTCTTCTCTATCCGCTGCCAGATTTCGAAATCATATTGCGTCACGAGGCTGATCGCGTGGCCAGACCTTCCCGCACGCGCAGTTCGTCCAACGCGATGGATGTAAGTCTTATCATCTCCCGGGAGGTCGTAATTAAAAACAACATCTACATTCGGGATATCGAGGCCTCGAGAGGCTACATCAGTTGCAAGGAGAATGTTGCGAGAACCGGCTCGGAATTTGTTCAGAGCCCCAAGACGAGCAGATTGTGAGAGTTGACCGTGAAGAGGAATGGCACCGAAGCCAAGTGCACGTAATAAAAATGCCAAGCGCTGGGTCTCATTGACAGTCCGGGTGAAAACAATAGCTGATCTTCCTGAAAACTCGTTGAGTAGATATACGAGATATGTATCTTTGTGGATCACAGGGATAACTATCATGCTCTGTAGTAGGGTAGACACAGTTTGATATGTGCTGCTGATGCTCACTTTGAGAGGATCTTTCAAACTGGCTCTTTGCAGACTCTCAACCTTGGAGCTCATTGTTGCCGAAAAGAGGTATGTGCGTCGCTCCCTGGGAAGGACTTTGAGGATCTTATCCAAGATGGGACCGAAATCAAGATCAAGGAGCTTGTCGGCCTCGTCCATTACCAGGTATTTAAGGGCTCGTAAGGAAAATCCTTTCGTATTCTCAAGATGATCTAGCAGTCGGCCGGGAGTAGCAACCACGATATGTGGTTTCTTTCCGAGAGCGATAGCTTGGGATACCATATCCATCCCTCCAACAAGGACTGCACATCGCACATTTATGAGAGATCCAAGAGCCTCGAATTGTTGCGATATTTGGAACGCAAGCTCTCGAGTTGGCGCAAGTATAAGTCCAAATAAAGGCTGCGGCTTGTCGAGCAATGCTTGAAGTATGGGTAATGCAAATGCTGCTGTCTTGCCACTACCTGTTTCCGCCAGGCCAATCAAGTCTCGGCCCTGCAGTGCGAGAGGTATAGACTCCGCCTGGATGGGAGTTGGCGCTTTGTATCCTAGCTTTTCGCATGCTTCACATAGCGAGTCGGTGATTCCCTAGGGAGTTGTTAGATCATATATACACATCTGATCAAAGTAGAGGTTGTGTACTAAGTCTTTGAAGGACTTGACAGCGACGTCTTGCCCTTGTAGTTCAGCGTCTTGACCTTCAGACTCTCGCGATGACGTGCTTGAGACCTGCTCCGCTTCTCGCTGAATGCCCGAGGGCACGTCTGCGTCGACTTTTCTCCTCTTGGTGGAAGACATGCCGATGTGTTGTGCGATTGCCGTTGATAAACATCCCATCCAGAAAGTTGAAAAAATTATCGGCTTATCGTAATGCATGACTTGATTGGTTGGCGCAAAAAATCCCGGCCCGAAATATTATTTTCGGACCTCGACTTTTTGAATTTAAGCTACAACATCAGATTTCCTGAAATATGGCACGAAAACGGACGAAGAAGCGCACTCATGTAGGTGCCAGCAATGGGGCTACCAGACATACACCAGCAAATCAGGGTCGGCACGACCCAAAAAGCATGGTCATTCGAATTGGAGCTGGAGAGGTCGGTCCAAGCGTGAGCCAACTGGTAAAAGATGTACGGGCCATGATGGAACCCGGTACTGCCTCGAGATTGAAAGAGAGGAGAGGCAACCGATTGAGAGATTATCTCACTATGGCAGGGCCTCTAAGTGTCAGTCATCTCCTGCTATTTTCGAGATCAGAGAGCGGCAATACGAATCTGCGACTGGCTCTCACGCCTCGAGGCCCTACACTACACTTTCATATCGAAAAATACAGTCTATGCAAAGATATCAGAAAGGCTCTGAAACATCCCAAGGGCAGTGGAAAGGAATATTTAAGTCCTCCATTGGTACTCTTCATCTCGTTGTGATATACGTATTTTGCTAACTTAGACACTAGCTGGTCATGAACAATTTCATTTCGAAAGATGCTGATCCCGGAGCGCAGAAAAGGGTCCCTAAACATCTCGAATCCCTTACAACCGAGATATTTCAATCTCTCTTCCCGCCGATTAATCCACAAGCCACCCCGCTGTCGTCAATACGTCGCGTCATGCTTCTAAACCGCGAAAAGACTGAGGACGAGTCATACATTATCAATCTCAGGCACTATAATATCACCACAAAAGCCACTGGCCTTTCCAGACCCTTGCGCAGGCTAAATGCCGCGGAGAAGCTCCTACACTCTCAAAAGTCTGGGAAGAGCAAAACCTCAGGACTGCCGAATCTCGGGAAATTGGAAGATATAGCGGACTATATGATCGGAGGCGCTGATGGAGAAGGCTACATGACCGATGCCACGAGCGGAAGTGAAGTGGATACTGATGCCGAAGTCGAAGTTATTGAAACTCGGGCGAAGAAGATCCTCTCGTGGAAGCAGAAAGACAAATCCCGGGACGACCAGCGTGAGGGAGCTGGAAATGGAGTTCAGAAACGGGCTGTCAAACTCGTAGAATCAGGCCCAAGGATGAAGATGCGGCTGACGAAAGTAGAGGAAGGTGTATGCAGCGGGAAAGTCATGTGGCATGAGCGGATTCAAAAGACGTCCGCCGAGGTCAAGGAGATGGATGAATTGTGGGAAAAGAGAAGGGTCGAGAAAGAAGCGAGGAAGAAAATCCAGAGAGAAAATATAGAGAAGAAGAAGAAAGCTAAGGGAGGGGATGCGAAGACGGGTGGTGTGGGAGACGAAAATGAAGATGAGGAGGAAGATGAAATGGATGTCGATGAGTGGGACAGTGAGGGGCTGGAGGGCGATGGCGAAATGGAATTGAATGAAGACATGGATGATAAGGGTGAGTGGGAAGATGAAGAAGAGGAGATTGCAGCAGGTTGAATGGGAGACTTCAACATTTAAAAAGTCCTAGCAAATTGATGTAAAGCCGAACTCTTATTTGTGAGACACTTTGATTCTACAATTATTTAGCTATATGTGCAGCATGAGTATCACCAGACACTGCAGGTGTACTCCGGCCCGCATTCAAAATCGCAATCTCAGCCATAAGAGCTAATAGTCGCCTTGACGACATTACAGAGCGACCTGCAGGCATAGAGATAGCTTGGATACCTGTTCTAGGCATGTAGATGGATAATTAGACGATATAGCCAGACATGGAAGTAACGAAACAAAGGGGTAGAATCGAAAATGTCAGTAGATAACACGTCCTAATTATTGTTGTAAAACAAAGAGTCCCAGAACCAAACCAAAATTAATGGCAACGAGCAGTCCAGAACATTGTACCTTGTGGAATAAATTGGTGAGCGTCAACATGCGACCATTTCGGCTAGCAGCACACCGATGCAGATAACCGGAGAACCTAGGCTCAGGCCAACAAAGAAAAACACGGAAATTCATATGCAAAATGTCACTGAAATTTATGAACTCGCCAAAACCATTCCTTCCGTACAAAATTGTCCCGAAGAATAGATGCTGCTATTTGCAAAAGTCTAGTGGTGCAGCACGACCATTGACACTTCGCTTGATTAGTAGACGAATCTATTTTAGTAACATATACTTAAATAAGAAATTTCTTGACAATCCTTGGGCGGTTAGATCAGTGGTAGCATCGCTCGCTTTGCATGCGAGAGGTCGTGGGTTCAATCCCCACATCGTCCAACTGTTACTTTTTGTTTTGCCCTTTTTGGCTTTATTTTCTTTGAAATAAGTCTGGGAGTTGAGTAGAGTGAATTTTTGGCCGGCTCTATCTTTCGTGGCTGTGGGTGGCGATCAAAGTGTGCGTTTGAACATACCGCGATTTCCTCCTCAGCAACGTAAGGGGTGCAGAGAATACCTGAACATGTATCATTTAGCCCTGAGATGCGGGCTGAGACGCGGGGAGAGACATAATTAGATCTTCGAATGAGATCTGCTATTATTTTTATATGACTATAGATATGTATATTCTGCCTCGTAACCTGGGATGTAATTATGCGGACAAGCCACTGATGGAAGATAGTCATCAACAGAAATTCCCTGCATTGCAAAATAATGCTCCCTCATCAAACTGATCTTCGCATTGACAACTGCAGTATTACTCGGGTTGCCGTACTGCATGGTGAAGCCATCGGTATGATTGACGTATATCTGTCCAGGAATTAGCCTCCTCTCCATCTATATCTTAGTTCAACCTCACCGAGCAATCTGGCACATCGCGCCCAAATAAGCTCCAGAATAAGCTTCCTGCTACTACCGGTTCTGTATCGTTCTGTCTCGCAAGAATGGCATCATAGAAGCTTGCAAGACTATCGCCTTGCAATTGCTGCCCGCCATTCAGACCGGTCCAGTCAATCTCTCCCGCAAGGTAAACCCGATTTGCGGTCTTAACGACTGCGATGTCAGATTCTAAGAGGGTGGTATTGAGGGGATAGAAATGATCTGAGAATATGTCAATTTCGGAGACCGCAAAGTGTGTAGTATTCACGCCATATGTGCCGTCTACACACAGCTTATTGGGTCCTACCACTATTAGCAACCGTATGGAGGCAAAGATGCTCATGACGTACCGAGCTGCTTGATATATTGGCATATCTCCCGCACCCATGAAACAGGCACATCCTTGTCACCCCAGACGATGCCATTGAGCTCGTTCCCAGTCTCGTACGCAATAATTGTTGGATCTTGTGCGTATGTAAGCCCAGTGTAGGGATTGATGTGAGTCATGAGCGCATGGATGTAGTTTTTGAACATTGTAATTATAGTGCTGTTCGTGTAGAACTCCATAGTCTCCGGAGGCAGTGGACTTTCAGACCCGGTAATATTGTATCCTCCCCAGCGAAGGAAAGTAAATTTTCCACCGTGATAATAGTCCTGATCCTTTCAGTCGGTTGTACGACAAGGTGGACGGAAGACTTACATAGTCATCAACCAGGGGTGCCATAATCCTCAAGCCGTGTTGCCTGGCTTGAAATACGGCCCAGTCCATTGTAGTAAAGGCCTGTTCGTTTACTACTCCATAGGTTGGCATCATACTGAGAGGGTTTCCAACGCTGATGCCTAGTGTTTGGCTTCGAATCAATTTCGCGCCCATGGTGACGAGAGTTGACATGACTTCCGTAATTCTACCTAGTGTAGGATAACTTGCGCTGAATGGTGGATAGAAAGGTTCTCCAGCAGGAGGGATGACATTCTCGTCGAGCCCCAGCCAGTACACGTTGGCGCCGCTGGCGGTCCAGTGATCGCCTAGGAGCCGAAGAGTCGTCCCATCTCTATACACGTAGGAATTCCGTGCAATATTGACCTCATTGGGCTGAAGAAATGTCTGAAGGATCTGCGGCGTCAACGGCGCGCCGCCTTTTGGAAAGATTGAATTTATGGCAGAGGTTAAGGACCCCACCTCTGACGGGCTCCGAGATGGAGCTGCCGCAGCGAGAGTGAGAAGAGCCAACGCAGATAACTTTATTACAGCCATGGTCTTACGACTGAGATAGATCTGCAACTAGGAGACCAAAGAGAAAAAATTAATGGCGGGACTGTGCTATTTATGCAAGATCTAAAATTGCCATGATGCTTCCGTAAATGAAGTCGATGATTCCCGTAATGCTCTCAAATATAGGATTATCTGCATGCACCTTAGAAAATCTACTTTACCACAGCGGAGGACAGATCCGCGGCATCTTGATCTCTAACAGGAAATGAGCATGGTAAAGAGGGACTCTGGAACTATGTTTTTCCCCGCATCCCCATCACAAGAAACTCGAGAACTGTTCCCCCGCGAGAACCTCAAATCAGAATCCTTGGGCACATGAGCCGACTGGTCGAATATTAGGGTGCGGTTAAAGCAGCAAAGCGATTCCCGTCGTCAACCTACAATGGTCACGGAGGGATTCGTTCCGCTTCACGAGAAAAGCAGAGTACTGAGTGTGGATACGCGCACCCTTGTTAGTTGGAGCAGCAAAGAGAATATACACGTGCCGACGGGATAGTTGCAGCAGCTGTACGATTGTAAACAATGCTTTATCATTTATCATGGAGTAAATGATCTAGACTCAGGGGGATATAGGGGGACGGCGCTGGATGAATAATGGCCGTGGTTGATTTAGCGAACATGAATCAGCAGGCTGTCTAGAACCGGGCTGGTAAACCCCCCTCGGTTCAGCCTTGTAGGATGACAATATATATCTCGTCTTATGGCTCCTTGCATTGAAGCTTCCATTGCTGCTCGATACAACGGAGATCGCTAAAATCATGTTCACCGGAATCGTCGAGATACTCGGAGGTTTGCATTCCTATTTCCTTACTCGGCACCCGGTTCTGAACTGTCCATAGTTGTCACCGAGCTCAATCCCCAAGCCCAGGACGGGGGAACGACCCTCACTATCTCCAATGCCTCGGAAATCCTGGGCGACTGCCACCTTGGAGACAGCATCAGCGTCAATGGCACTTGCCTGACCGTCACCTCCTTTGCCGAGTCGTCCTTCACGGTTGGCGTTGCTCCCGAAACGCTCCGCCGGACAAATCTCAGCTCCCTTGAGAAAAACAGCAAGGTCAATCTGGAGCGTGCAGTCTCCGCCTCGACACGGATGGGCGGGCACTTTGTGCAGGGCCATGTGGACACTGTGGCTACAATCCTGAAGGTTGAGCCGGACGGAAATGCCCTTACGTTTAGATTCCAGCCGAGAGACAAGGACATAATGCGATATATTGTGGAGAAGGGCTTCGTAACATTGGACGGCGCGAGCTTGACTATCACCAAGGTGGACGACGCAGAAGGGTGGTGGGAAGTCATGCTGATTGCGTATACGCAAGAGAGGGTTGTCACGGCAAGCAAGAAACCTGGCGAGGAGGTGAACGTGGAGGTGGACCAGATTGGGAAATATGTTGAGAAAGCCGTGGAGGGGTATTTCTCCAAAGGGAGCAGTGGGGAGCCGGCCATCTTGCAGAAGATGGTAGAGAGACTCGTAGATGCCAAACTTGCAGGCGCGAGGAAATAAATTACAGGAATTTTGACATTTTCTGATCATCTTTCTTCTGAATTTACATTTGGTTCTCCTTGGCTGCTGTAAACTTTGCAATGAGGCAGAGTATAAAATATATATTTCTGAATCGCCGTACTATGCTACGGAAAGTCGCCAGGACATCTCTCATAAGAGCAAGAAAACAATAGATACGAAATTAACCACCCAGACTCTTTTTACAAAACCACTCCCATCTGATCACCTGAGTTTATTCCCCAATTATTATTCCTCCTGGAGGGGTTTGCTCCCCGCTTTGCATAACAGTTGTGTCGAGATAGAGTAAGTGAGATTTTGTTGGCACTCTTAGGGTTTAGCTTAGCTTAGCTTAGCCAGAGTGGATATTCTGGTGATTTCCCATTCTGCGTTACCCAATGAATACAACAACTTGCATACAAAGCACCGCTTAAACAGTTTTATGCATCATCACGTGATTTCGTGTTTAGCTCGCTCCTCGCGATTTCTGTCTCCATCGACTGTTCTATTTCGCGTCGCGACAAAGGCCTGGAGCTCGTCTGCATTCGATCAAGTGATCGCACAAACTATCCTACTCTGAATTAAATCAAAACAATTGACCTAATCGCCCTGGTCTCTGCCTGTACGACAACTGCCTTATCCGGCTAAAATGCCACCACCTCCATCGCAATGTGCGAATCCCTTACTCTTGCAGTGGGTGGGTGAATGGCTTGATCAAGCACGGGAACGTAATACGAAGGGGGTCAATGCCTACAAAAGGGCTTATGATTCCCTGAAGGCGTGTCCATTCCCTTTCTCCCACCCGTCGGAAGCCCAACAGCTTCAAAATATAGGTGCGAAGCTTGCGGAACGTTTGACAGGGAAGATGGAAGAGTATTGCAGGGCGGCAAATATTCCCATGCCTGCGCCTCCGCGCGGGAAGAAGAGAGCTGTAACCGCAGTTGAGGAGGATGAGGAGGAGGCGTCACCCCCAAAGAAGAAGCGTACATCCAAACCATATGTACCGGCGTTACGATCTGGAGCTTATGCCATAGTTCTCGCCCTTTCGACAACATCTGCAGGGCTCACAAAGCAGGAGACAATTACGTTGGCAGAGCCGCATTGCGACTCATCATTTACAGCAGTTAGTGGTCCTGGTAAATTCTACACGGCATGGTCCTCTATCAAAACATTAGAGAATAGGGATTTAGTCTACGAGCAAGGACGTCCAACACGAAAGTACTTTTTGACCGAAGAAGGATGGGAAGTTGCGAGGCGGATTAAGATGGCGGCAGGCCACAGCAACAACTTGATGGTTGATCGACACGCCCCTGCGAGCACAATATCTACGTCTCGCCCGGGGGTCGACGATTTGTTTATGGATATCGGCTCAAACTCTGGCCGTGCCACGCCCATATCAGATGCTATAGGAAACCAGGATGCCTCTGATACTGTCCCTCAAGGCTCTTCCTCTACACTTCCAACTTTCGAAACCCTTGTCCTCCCTCCTGGTTCATTCACCGTCCAGCTCGTATTGGACAATCGCGAAATCCGAGCGAAAGACGATCGAGACTACATTCAAATTGAGATGGGGAAACGAGATGTAAACCCAATAGTGCGACCAATGGCTCTTGGAGATATCATCTGGGTAGCAAAGTGCCACGATTCTCAGCTCCTCTCATCTCTCGGCCTTGAAGGAGACGAAGTGGTATTGGACTTCGTGGTCGAACGGAAAAGGCTTGACGACCTGTTAGGCTCTATAAAGGATGGACGGTTTCATGAGCAAAAGTTCCGACTTCGTAAATCTGGTATTAAAAACGTCATTTATCTCATAGAAGAGATATCGGTTAGCGCGGAACATTTTCAGAAATACGAAGAAGCAGTCCGATCAGCCATTGCTAGCACCCAGGTTGTCAATGGATACTTTGTCAAGAAAACCCAGAAAGTGGATGATACGATAAGATATTTAGCAAGGTTGACGGCTATGTTAAAGGAGATGTATGAGATGAAGCCTCTGCATATAATCCCGACACGAGTGCTTACAGCGCGTAATTATCTGCCGTTGGTGAACTCGCTGAGAGAGACAGAACCAGGGACTGGTTACCATATCACATATGAGGCATTTGCGAGCCTGGCGAGCAAGTCCGAGACGTTGACCCTTAGAGATGTGTTTTTGAAGATGTTGATGTGCACGAAAGGCGTGACAGGCGAGAAAGCATTAGAGATTCAGAAACGGTGGAAGACACCTAGAGCGTTTATCGAGGCATATGGCCAGTGTGGTGACGGAGAAGAGGGAAAAAACAAGAAGATTGAGATGGTTAGCAAGGCTATGGCTCACTTTGTGGGCAGGAAGAAGATTACCAAGGCTGTGAGCTGGAAGATCGCCGAGGTTTGGGGGAATATTTCGATTTGAATATTTTTATAACGAGTATACCCAGTGAGGGCTTCACGCTAGGCTGGAGACATACGTATATTAGGCTATGATAACTTCAATTATCTATATTTCGTGGGTACTGATTGATATTTTTGAACTCTTATAAGCTGAATGAGATCGGGTACCGTACAGAATTGAGACGCACGCTCCAGAGCTGGTTTAGAGCCGATCCATTGAAGCGGCCACATCTAAGGACAAGTTAACAGAGTACGGGCATACTATTCTATTTAGTTTAGACAAATCCGGGTATTTCCAGCCTGACGCCAAAATTAAATGTGCACGGGCCGAACCCAAATCTTCGACTAGTCGTCATCAAATTCCTCAATAGCTTCATCCCTATCCTCCATGTCTTCCATGCCAGGATCATCATATTCATCCTCTTCATCATAATCTTCAAATATCTCATCGCCCTGCTCAGGGGAGGGCTTCTTGAATCCAGCTCGCCAATCGCTGCCTTCTTCCTCGGTCTCAGCCACGCTGGCTTCGCTCGGGGCCACACTCAGCGCTCGTTGGGCAGGCGGTGCGGAGACGCGTGCTGCAGGTTCAGTACCAGCGATACTTCCATCATAATCTTCTTCTTCATCTTCGTCTCCAGATCCAGCAGCTGAGCTCGCAACTGTCGAACCAACGACACTCGTGCGTCGACTGGTAGCCGCAGAACCCAGCTTGCTTCCAGCATAGTCGGAGTCTGGGAACATCCCCTTGATCGCCTCATAATTAATCTTCTTACTCCAGGTACGTGCTTTAAGGACACCAATTGCAGCCTCAGCTGGGGAGCTTGCGGCAGTCGCTTGGCCTTCTCCAATGCGAGGTCTCTTCTTTCGGTTCCGGGTTGCCTTTGGGGGTCCGTCAGCGGCTATGCGCTTCTGATATTCCTTGACCTGCTGTTTTCGTAGCCAGGATTTATTCTCATTGACCCACACTCGCTCTTTAGCTGCCACGTCTGTGGGACTGAGCAAGCAATTCATAACCTCAGGGTCATTAGCAAATTCATCTTCTCCGATATGAACGTCCATGTTGATATCCTTCTGCGGGTAGGTCTGTCGAAGGAAATTCATATATTTGCTGGCTCTCTTGCAAGCCCGAGCATATGCTATTGCGTGAGATTGAGTGTGGGGATCTGATATCATTTCTGATATTTGATCCTCAAGATCCCGCTCCTCCTCGGCCCATTCATCAGGCACGTAGATAGGGCGCTCGCTACGTTTACCAGACATTGCAGCCGAATTCTCCTCGTCATCGTCATCGTCGTCGTCGTCGTCGGTCGGAGGGCCATCTAGAGCATCGCCGAATTCTGATACTAACTGTTCAAAAGTAGGGCCAGACTCGCCGTTCATTGCCGCTTCCACAAGCGATGGGTCGATTGGGATGTCTTTATTCGGTTGTTGCGGGATCGCAAACCCATCGGCATCACGGCGTACCTCCACAGATGGCAAGGCGGCATCAGGTCCAGATAGAGATTTTGAACGCTTGTTGACTTCTCCACTTGCACTGATTTCATCTATTTCTTCGGCATCTTTGCGCTTGCGCTTTCTAGACTTCTTGTTCTTCATGAAGTCCTCCTGTTTCTCATAGAACGAAGGGGGGTCGTGAGCAGATTCCAGGAATTCGTTATTGAGAAATTCCTCAACAGTAAGAGCGCTACTAGGAGTCAATTTAAATTCATCTAGTCGCTTCTGTATTGTATGCGTTGTAACCTTAACAACGTAGACGACTTCGGTGACAGTTCTCCGGAAATTATTCATGCGGGCCGCCAAGATAAGGCAGGCTCCGCAGACACCAGAGGGGCGTCGACCCATGACCATCCAATCCAAACTCATTCGCTGAACCATCCGAACAGCGTCTTCGGCGACTTTATTGGTGGCCGTTTTGAAATCAAGTTTCATGGCGAAACGATAGATCAAGTCCTCGGGGAGAACAGGCTGGATTCCGTCCTTTGCTAGTGTAACTGTATTGTGTAGCGCTTTAAATGTGTGACCGAGTTTAAATACGTTAACCTGACAAGTATTAATGTTTATCCGGGTAGGGTCAAAGAAGACAAGAGTATAACAGCCTGGTTGCTTACCTGAACCTTGTCGGCAAAATCAATGAGCATAACTCTGCACGGCTTCTCCTTTCTGCAAGCACTATACAAGCAGCAAGCTGCGACCATGTCCATTCTCCGGCCTTGAATAAAATTGGCCATAGCAGCAAGCTTAAAAATCTGAACTCCACTATTGACAATGGCCTCTTGGATCATAAGCTGATTCGCCAATGCAGTCATAAGCCGTTTACCTATTTTCTATTAGCAAATACTAGGAATATACTGTAAAGAACCCACCCTCTCGAATGGTGCTTTCTCTATCTTCGTTTCCACCCGCTCTCCTGAATGCTGGTCCCAAACTCTTCGCAACGCCCTGATCTGCACCAACATAGCTGCCCTGCACGACCGCAGCTCCTTGACTTGTCTCTCCAAACTGGACTTCCGCAACGATATTAGAATCATCAACAATAGTACCGCAGTTGTGACAAACTCCATCCTCCACCTTGGGGGTAGCACATTCTTTGTTAGGACACGCGCGTTTAGCTGGTTTGGATACATTAGAGATTGCTTTGCGAGCGATGGGGGTAGGAGCCCGGATCTCGCGTTGGTTGCGCAGAGGATTGGGAGGCCGCGGTGGCGGGGCCGCTGGACGGCGACCCATTGCGGTGAATTGTCAAGATACTGAGTCAGCCCTGCACTCTACCCCGCGATAGCAAGCTATAGCAATGGCGTAGTCAAGTTGTATGGACCGAGTGAGATTGGCAGTACGTGAGAGATATTGCGAAGAGGCGGGGGAAGTATTGTTGATGTTGCGGTTGGAAGAGGACGGTGGATGTAGTGTTGTCGATGCGAGAAATTGTTCGAGGCTTTGAATCTGGACTGGCAACATATCGGATTACGGGCTTATATATTTCCGCGTTAGATCTTCTTGGCTTAAGCGAGAGTTTTGCCGACAAATAAGCGAAAATCTTCCTTGGTTTGGATAGCAGCGTCTTGTAAGGAGTTAAGCAACAAACATTCTTTGGAGTGGGTCAAAATTATGTTGGCCTTGACATGAAATTTTGAGTCTAGGTTACCATGAATCTAAATAGTAATTGCGAACACACCGCCTTAATACTACACAGTGAAGATCACGTGGCACTTAACCAGTGAACAGTTTTCTTCGGAACTGCACTGATAAAGAGATTGTATCGTATAGAGAAGGTAATAGTCCAGTTCTTCGAAGCTTTAGCGCAACGTGGGGCAAGGAAAATTGACTATGGCTAGCAAGTCCTCACTTTTCCTTTACGCACACGTGATGGGGGGGGCAATGGTGTTTTTTTATTCCCTATGGCGGTGTCTCCTGGCAGAACTGTTCGGGCTAGAAAAATTCCTGGCTGACCGCTGGTGCTTTTGCTGCGCAAAACTACATCTCTCTCTTCGATCCTTAGACCTAGAACGCGAAAGATGGCGGACCACTTGAAAGGAATGGATCATTCTGAGGTCCATTACTTTAACAGGTGAGTTCCCGTGTGGTAAACGAACGGCCAAATACTAAATGCTACCAGCTACAATCATCATGGTATGTGTGCAAGTAATTTTGAAGCGGCCAAGACTAACAGGCAGCAGGAATTCACGAAGAAATGTTGGTGTGTACTAGTAGAAAGCTAAACTCTTGTCCTATCAAGTCCCCACTAACGAGAATAGAAAGATGAGGTTCGCACAAAATCATACATGAATGCTGTTGTTCAGAACAAGCATTTGTTTAAAGATAAAGTCGTCCTCGATGTTGGCTGCGGGACTGCTATTCTCTCCATGTCCGTCTCAATCCCCTGTCTTAATGCCTTCACCTAACAGCAAGTAGGTTCGCCGTGAAGGCTGGTGCGAAACATGTAATCGGAGTTGATATGTCGACCATCATTGAGAAAGCCCGCGAAATCGTCGCAGTGAATGGCATGTCCGACAAGATCACACTGCTACAAGGCAAGATGGAAGAGGTTGAGCTGCCATACCCAAAGGTTGACATTATTATCTCTGAGTGGATGGGATACTTCCTGCTTTATGAGTCTATGTTGGATACTGTCTTGTATGCGAGAGACAAATACCTGGTCCCCAATGGCCTGATATTCCCAGACAAGGCAACAATCTTCATGGCTGGAATTGAGGATGGAGAATATAAGGATGAAAAAATAGGGTGTATGGCCCACTAACCGTGAGAACAAAGACCACTGCTGATGCCACACAGTCTGGGACAATGTCTATGGTTTCGACTATACCCCGCTCAAAAACACAGCACTCACAGAGCCCCTTGTTGACACTGTTGAAATCAAAGCTGTTGTGACTGATCCCACCGCTGTCCTCACTCTCGATCTCTACACGTGCACGACTGCAGACCTGGCCTTTACCATACCGTTTACACTCGACTGCCGCAGGGATGACTTCATCCACGCGCTCATCGCATGGTTCGACATTGATTTCACCGCATGCCACAAGCCCATACGGTTCTCTACTGGGCCGCACACAAAATACACTCACTGGAAACAAACTGTATTCTATCTGCGAGATGTGTTGACTGTTCAGCAAGGAGAACAAATCAGAGGAGTTCTAGACAATAAACCTAACGAGAAGAACAAGCGTGACTTAGATATCAAGATATCCTATCAGCTGGTGACAGACGACCCAATGAGAGAGGCAGAGGGATCCTGCGAGTATAAGATGTGCTGATAGAGGGGTTGGTACGGAGGGTGGAAGGGAATCTTCGCGGCTTTAAGCGCAGACCCTGGTTTTATATTTCTCGCGGACAGACTTACTATAGGGTTGGGAGATACATGCGATGGCGTTTTGAGCCTCTGAATGTATGCGAGGCATGGCATGGCACTCTTGCTTCATCACAACGATCATAAGGGATCTTTCATGTATTGAGCATGCGTATGAAGTACATTGACAGCATCCGACTTGACATCTGCCAGCTCTTGTGATGATGACCAGGCAGATTATGGATACCTTGTTAGCAGACGCTGTAGGCGGCCCCTTATTTAGCGAGCGGTATGTGCTAGAGGGAAAATCCAGCAACCATAATTTGACTGAAGGTACCAAAGACGCAATGATCTTGGCGGTACTCTTGCCATACCTTTGGCCAGCTATCACAGGGAAAGTACAGCAGCTCCCCGCTTGGACAAGCGAGCAGGTGATACTATTAGATACAAAGATACAAAGGGACGTGGTGAAGTAGCTTTGGAGTTTTAGGTTAATTCCCCGTTGAGTTATCCAGCCCTCCATCCATCCAACAGCCCTGAGCAACACCAGTTATACTAACCCAGGTACACTTTACGGAAGCGGGATCCAATGATCAGTGCAGGTAGCTTACGAATAGCCCACAAGCTGTTTCCAATCTGAATTGATCTCTGCGTTGAAGGAGTAGGAGGAACCCCTTTGCGAACAAATTCCCAGCTTGGGCGAGCTAGGGTATCAAGCCATTGCGAATGCATCACCGCTCAATATCTTCTCCGAAAAGCTGTAGAGACTATTCTTATCCCATTTAAGATCTTCCTTCAGAAGAACATGGGTGGATTGTGGCTGATTATTATACTGTTTAATTCCGCTTCTCGGGATGACTGGAAAATGACATATATAATTATGCGAAGTTGACATATTTAGCCAAGATTTGACGACTCGTAAAAGTTAAGATTGCACAGTATGACTACTCTTTTAATTTTTTGACCTATTCGAATTCTGGGATTTTAGGAGAGCCGGGAATTTCCCTTCATGCATATAGCTACATCTACAGTACAACTTGTCTGCCGTTGGGCATTGCCCCTTTTATCCAAGATATAAGCGAAAAGGCGGATCTTGGCCACCATCCAACTCACATTCTTGTTAACCAGCATTATCTAGACATTTATGGTCTGTGTGGACTCGGCGTGAGAATTTGACGTATATGAGACGGTGTGCTTAAATTTCATTTTCAACATCAACTAATCTAACAAGCTAGCTCGGCATCTACAGGTTTGCTCCATGCCCATTCCATCCATTTCACAAAATGGATGTAAAATGGTAAGGACACATCCGCATTCTATGCGGTCTACGCCACCGCCCGACCTCAATACGTCGCCCGACTTCAGTACGTCGACCCGATATCTCCCACCCTGATGTTTGAGATGACACCGCGGCGTCGGGATACATCTCCGCCAGCATCGTTACGTTCCCGGAGGTGGGAGAAGGGAGAGAAGGTCCCACGTGCCACCCCGGGATCCGTAGGGACTGATGTGGTGGGATAGATGCCATTCAGACAGAGCATGCCCGTCCGGCTTCATCCCAGATGCTGAACACGAGGACCATACGGCGACCCAGAGCATTCCCGATGCCGGACATGCTGCCCTGCGTAGAAAATGCATCTGGGCCGCGCAGAAGGCGACGGAGATGTGATTCGTCATGGCAATACCCGTGATATTTGTATTGGAGTTCTGTATCACACGGCCGTCTTGCACGTACAGACGGCGGACCTGGGAGAGGGCTCCGGAGGCGCAATTATTGTTGCTGAGGAATTGGGCGGTGACGGTGAATTTGTGAGTGGTGTCGATCTTCTTTCCTGGACCGTAGTAGTTGAAGTCGCAGCCGTCCTCGTCACAAACGCCGTCGTATCGCTCATCTCCGCTGCTGCAGAGGGAGCCGGAACAAGTGTACGGGCCAGTGATGCAGCAATGTTGGCTTCCCAGAGTGTCCATCTCGTTGCAACAGGCGCCATTCAAACCATCCCAGGATTGCCTACTGATAAGACTAGACAAGTCAATTGTGCGAGTTAGGGGTGTCCTCACCACTCCGTTCACAAAATTCTGCTTAGGGCATCGGGCGTCACAGTATCCTGTTCCATATGTTGTCCCTTGTTAAGCTCACTTGCGCTTCAATTTGGATCATTTCCGAGAGATAGAGAGTGCCATTGATCCCGCAAGAGACCCTCGAGACGTCCACATCGAAGGTGAGCTCTTGGTTCAAAGGCTTAAACACATCATACGTCTAATCGTCTGAGAGTAGATACTCGTGGAGATGATGGAGTTGTGACATTCCTGTTCTGGGCGAAAAGATGCAGCGTCAAAGAGCTACCAGTGGCATTGATACCATAACCTGGATAATCGACGCCTTCCAGGGCGCAATTTGCAGCGCCGTTTCAACGTTAGGGTAGAGTGTGGAGTCAAATTCTGAGGGGATGCGAAGGTCATATTCGCCAACGTTATGCAACCAGCGGTAGTTGGAATCGAGAACAATTGAGGAGTTGACCTGAGCACAGCCTCTAAATATGGTGCATCTCTCTGACACTAGGCTTGGATATACTTCTGGGCTATATGCGCCAGGCTGCTGAGCAGCGACAAGTGTAGTCAAGGCCTGACAGAAGGATTAAGCTCAACACTATGTTGGAAAGTAAAAAGAAACTTCGATTTGCAAGCGGTGGGTTGGGGGAAGTCAGAAACACAAGGCAAACCCTCCCTATATAGTTTTCTAGGGGGAAAACTATCCAACCTAGAATCCTTACCCTGCAAGTTTGCTCTGGAGGCAACAAACGTTAGATTGGCTTTGTATCGATCCGGGTCGTACGCTTGTACCTGCTGACTCTCCTGGACGAAGATCAGGTACTAGCTAGATTCTCCCGGATCACGAAAGGGGTAGATTTTGGCGCGAGAGCATTCTGAATCCCTCTATTGGACGCCACTTTTTGAGATCTATCTATTCCCATACATATGTCATCCCTGGGCGCACCTAGATGCACTTGCCCGCTTCTCGGCCCCATGAAAGAATCATTCGCAGGCTGAAGATTGGAGAGGGGGAGAATGGGATTAGCATGCAGGCTATTTGTTCAGTTAGCACCATCCCTTGCCTTTGTTATTGTAGGTTGTGGTACTCGATAAGAGGGGGTTTATGCAGTTATCGTGAGAACGGAGTGCGGTGCAGTCTACCAGTACATCATTGCTGTGGTGTCGCTTGGACAGTATCTCGGATAATTTGAGACGGGTCTGGACTACCTGTGGTATTATTCTGGCTGCCAGCGTCCTGATATCTATTGCAGATACTTTGCTGGTGTCATTTTCTCATGGGCAGTCCTACTTATCTCGGTCAATTAGGTCACTCGTAAAAAGCTGGTAATTGCCCAAGAAAGAGGAACCGGGCATGGGCAGCAAGATATAAGGATAGATCTAGAAATAAACTACTGGCCGCTTGTATATCCTGCTGTAATTTTCATCTAATATCGCCTACGCTCGTCCCTTTGTACCCTACCATACTCCACGACTTTTGAGTTCGTTCCGGGCCTTTCCGAAGAAGCTGCTGGGTGGTCACGAGTGGGCGACGAGGGCGGGATGATGATCTTTACTCTTCATCATCCTCCTCGTCTACCTCCTCCTCCTCAACTGCCGCTGCTGGGGCGGCTGCCTTTGCTTTAGCTGCGGCGGGCTCTTCAGCGTCATCCTCCTCATCTTCTCCCCCGTCCTCTTCCTCTTCCTCCTCCTCCTCCTCCTCCTCGTCTTCCTCTGCAGGTTTGGCAACGGCAACCTTCTTGGCCGGGGCGTCAGCAACTTTGACTCTCTTTGCTGGTGGTGGAGCATCTGTAGCAGTCGCGTTAGCTCTCTCTTGATAAAGTCGATGGGTGGGTAAAGCGGAGGTGGAGTCGAAGGGGCTCGTAGAGCTGGGATATGCGATGCGACACATACTGTCTTTCTCCTCCTCTACATCCTCCTCGTCCTCGTCCTCTTCTTCCTCCTCGCCATCATCCTCGCCATCTTCCTCGGGCTCGGAATCCTCATACCTGCGACGGGAACGTCAGCCCAGCCTCTCACCGTTACGAGGTGACGAAGTCCGCGATGGTGGCAATGCAGCCTCGCGAGCGCATTGCAGCGCAGATTGTGGGATTCGCAGCTCTGCAGCGACGGCTGGAGCTGCACGGAACTCCGGCACAGCTTCAATCGTCGTCTGCCACGACGATTGGGGGCGGGTTAGACAGGAAGGCTACGTACTCCTCTTCCTCCTCGCTCTCGCTGGGCAGGGAGAGCAGCTCCTCGTCATCGTTCTTTCTCTTTCTCGTGGACATGACGACGGCGGTCAATTGACTCGATAGGGCGGTTCTGGGGGATGGATAAGTGTCGATAGGGGGGTGGAGGGCGAAGTGGTGGTGATGGAGTGGGTGTCGGTGAGGATGGAGGTTGGGGAGGGATGGAGGGAATGGGGAGCGCGCGAGCTGTGGGCTGTGGACTGTGGGCTGTGGGCCGAGGGGGGCGGGTGCTGCTCTATGCTGTTGCGGCTGCTGGAAAGCTACTACTGTACGGAGTACCTGCTCCTCAGTTGTGAGTGTGTCACCCTCTTCTGGCTGTTGCTGTGCCCCCCCCGGGCTCTTTTGCTCCCGCCCGCTCGCTCTCCCGCCCGCTCAAAAGCCCGTGCTCGGACCTGACTGGCGTCTAGTCTGCATCCGGGATGGCGCCATTCGGTCGGATCACGTCACTCAGCTGACCAGCTAACTGCTTAGGGGGTAGTCCGCTTCTCAGCTCGTTTCCCACTTGGTTTGGCTGATGTGGGCGTGATGAGGTAAGCGTACTGTATTATTTCTGCGGGGCGTCACTGCACCCAGGGCTCGCGCTGGTAGATGCTCCAGAACAAGATGCATGTCCGTATAAGGTTCCATAGCCTCAGCCAGATGACCACCGCAGCGTTGTTGCTCTTCCGTAGCCGCGAGTATCAAACATAGACCAACCCTGTGCTGTACCGAGATACTGGACAGGAGGTTTAGGGGCTGTATTCATCCTTTGTCCTGCTGTCTCGTCGCCAGGGGGTTTCGTGAATCGGGCCAAAGAGTGACTCGCTTCCGGGTCTGAAATATAATGCAACCGCCTTTGATAAGCCTATGGCTCCCTCTGGAGAAAATATGATGCTGAGCGGTGACCGGTAGAGCCCAGAAGTCCCAAAACCGAGGTCGTTTCAGTCATGTATGTCTCGGGCAAGAGAGGATTTTCCTTCGATGTAAGAGAGAACATATATGTGCCAGCATCTCGAGGTATGTAGTGTGTGTCTGTACTTAGGGATCAGCTATAGCAATTGTAATATCCGCAAATATAATCAAACCTGGTCTTGGACTGAAGCCAGCTTTTCTGCAATGGCAAATACCTATAGCGCAACGCTTGTTGCGAGATGGCCTGTGTCTGCAATTCAGGCGTTCGGGCATGTGCCATGTTTCAGCAGAGACACAAAGCAACTGAGAAAAAGGGAATGATATGTTTTCAGATCGGAGTATTGTGATCAACGGCGCGAAAAATTTACACCGCGCCGAGAATGCTTGCAGTCAGGATCATCAATCGCAGCCTTGCCACGAGGCTGAACATTGTCTGACCCTCCGCCCCAATGCACTCACTTGTCTATCCCGCCGCATCTCAATCCCATCGCGACTCGGAACCTATTTCTATGTAATGCTAGCTTCATTCTTGCGACCTATGTAGACGCCTCGTCCCGTACTCGGGGCTTATGGCCAGGGCCTGTCAAATACGAGACGAGGCGTAAGGGCCGCCAGGCTGCCATCGCGAAATATCTCACACCCACCTCATTTTGGAGACGAATCTCACATCGGATCACGACATCTGCCCACCGCCCGTTCGATATCGCGACAGAGGAAGCCCACAGACCTTCTTAGATCTGTGCAAGATCTTCCTGTCTCCGCAATGGGTTCTAGCAAACCTTCGGCTTTAACCCACCAGCCGGGAGTCTACAGAGATGACCCTGACCGCGATGATGCAGCGTCCATGTCCTCTGCGGTCTTGTTAGGCGACATCGATGACATTCCCGATGAGGATCTTCCGTCCTATGCAGACAGTCAGCCTTATACAGACGAATCGCCTTCCATCTCTACTCCTGGTGCTCCGGCGGAAGGGGAATATGTGCGGTCTCGACCTGGGCAACCAGCCTTCAACCCGTACGTTATCACCACGTCTTCTAGAACGGCCATATCTGACCAATTGCGTGCAGTGTTCCTCCCCAGCTCCCTTTCTCAAACCACAACGTGGACTGTTCTGAGATACGCACACAGTTCCCAAATTACAGCACGGAAGCCTCGACCCTATACTCCATGCTCCAGCAACAGGCTTCCTTCCCGCCGTGTTACTTCGTCCAATTGATCGGAACACATACCGAGACGGTGAGACAGAATAATAAAGAGACCAAGAACAAGGTCCGGGACTTCTGGATTAGAATCAATATTACATCCCTCCTTGGTGGTCGCGAAGTCGAATGCCTGCCGGACAACAAGAGAGGATATCGAGGTGGCAGGATCCCCAGCTTTACGCCTAATGCTGCGGATGCAGAGACTCATCCAGATCCCTTGAGAAGATGGTGTGACCTGTTTGTAAACGACCCCGCCGGGGTGAGATCATTCACGCTCAAACGTGAGGTCACGAACCACGATACAAAGAAATTGGAGCAGCTCCTCCGGTCTGCCATCTACGAAGCGAATTACCGAGGCCACCTCCACGTCAGCTTCCCGACAACGCACAGCCGCCTGATCGTCTATACCCCAGGCAAAATCAATCAGTGGAGAACCACCGCCTGGATCTGCTGGGTGTTCTACTTGACATTCCTCTGGATCTTTTCTTGGCCTACTCTCTTCTTCCTTACTCGCAAGTACGAAGTGATGAAGGTTAACTATCCCTATGCCGACGCGCCTGCGGGCCATCCAGGGCAGAGGGACTGCGCGGTGATGACTGAGGTGCAATGGTTCAATCTCTGGCAAGATGCCATCAAGAGAGCTGCGATCGGGAGAATGATATGCGAGGAGAACTGCCTCGATGATGACTACAGGATTGCAACGGCACAGGCAACTGCCAGAGGCGCTAATCAGCCCGAACAAGAGCTTCCCAGAACCGGGAATGCGTTGGCAGATGGAGCCCTGGGGTTTCTTTCTCAAGGACTTAGAGTGGCCGAGCGTTGGAATGCTTCAAGGACATGGGGTGCGGATTGTTAGTCCAAGATTGTGCGGCTCTTTGTACTTCGTGGGTTTCAACTTAGCGTTCCTGTTAGGGGGATATGCTGGATTAATTTAGAGCCGGACGCACACTGTCACTAGGTCACTGGGTATCTCTACGTTTGCTCCAAAAGGACCTGATTAGTACTTATCTGAAGATGTTTCCAGGTCTTTCCTTCATTTCAATGGTTACTACGCGCCGGATATGCGTATACGTTACGATGCAAACAATGTTACTCAATTGTTATGATCGTATTACTATTTTGGAAGACTGCATCAAGTCCTAGTCAAAGCTGCCAGCTTAATGGCAAGCATTCCACGCACGCCGACATAAGGTCAAACTAATTTCTTAAGAACATATTCTCCTCCAGCCCGACAATATCTTCCAATTATCATCCACTTTCTCGGTTTATGCGATTCCAAATCATCCAACCCAGCCAGTCATCCTGTTCGCAACATCGGAAGCATAGCTCCCATTAGCAGCACCCCCGTCTTCCAAATTCCACAACGACGCCTCCGGACCACTATTATACATCCTCGCCGCGCGGTACAGATCCCCCACGGACCCTAGGGCTGACCGCGTGATCATTTTTAACAAGCTCACATCGTCCGGGTCCTCTGATGCGCCCACCACGCCCTCGTAAATCATCCCCAAGATCTTCGCCTCCGGGCATGGCTCCAGTAAGTCCTTCGGCGCGCCCCAGGTGCCCGAATTACATGTCGATTTGCCGTTGTGGCTCTGCATGAGGCCCTGGTTGCGCACGCCGTCGGCGCTGAAGGTCGTGTGTACCCGCACGCAGCCCTTGGTCTCCTGTAGGAGGATGGCGAGTATGAAGCGCCGGTCGAGGAGCGTGGCTCGGGAGATGACGTCGATGGACTGGAAGATCTGGTCAGTCTCCTGTGGGCTGTTATCTGGAACTCCCCAGTTGTTGTTGCTGCAGGAATTCATCATTACTCCATAGTTGAGCTTCTTCCTGTGGTTGAGGTCGTTAGAGATCATAGTGGATGGGAGGTGGATGGAATGTTTGCCCCCGGACTCACATTGACCTGTATGATATCCACTCCTCGGGCATTGGCCAGCCTTGTTGAGGAGTCCCGTTTCCCTTGTAGGGATTATATGGCATGCTCTCCTCAATTTCAATACCTCCATCCCCGTGGATATTAGGAGGACCCGGCCTAGAATTCGGAGCTTTTGCGGCCTCGTTCTCAGTCTGCCTTTCAGATTTGCTCGGTGTGCCGAGCGAGATTTTCAACTCGAGAGGCTGACCTGGCTTTGCCAATTTCTGAAGTTCAGGTGGAAGAGGGAACATCTTACTAAAGGTACCGATGTCGAGCTTGATATCAATAGGTGTGGATGAGGCCCTGTCGATGTCATCCGTGTTGGTCAATAATGCATCTTCTGGCTGTGCGATTGGACTTGCTAGGGCATATGCGGTCATGCCGAGTATTCCATATACCTAAAAACCCTCAGCAACCATTTAATACAAAGCGGAAGGAGGGCTACAAGTTTGGATTGCATTGTTCGGCAGTGAATCACGGGAGTCAACACGTTTCTGCAAGGAGGGAAGAGGGTAAGTGTAAGCTGCCCTGAATTAGGAGACTTAGATATTGAGAAGAGATTGAAGGTTATATTATGCAGGAATCAGACTTGTCGTGGATCAATAAGATGTTTCCCTTAGCCCAATTCCTGATAGCTAGGCCTCTATGGCAGCCAAGTTCTCCTTGTCCGCGCCATGGTACAAGCGTCATTGCCGTCGACATTTTGTTCATTGACTCTGTGTAATTCCCTATTTGTGGATACTTCGGAGGAGGATAGTCTCCATATATTCTCAGGAACAGCTATTTTTATTTGTCTGGATTTGAAGATTAAATCTATGAGACTATCTAGTTTAAGCGTCCCCCTTTTCTCGGTAGCGAGAGGTGGGGGACATTGAACCCAATCCCCTCGGCAATACATGTACAGTACAATAGTTAAACGCCCACTCGTGAGTGACCTCAGATATCTAATGCACCAAAATCAAAACAACAAAACCAAATATTGCCCAGATGAAGCCCCTGGCATAATACCCCTGAATTTTCTTCTCCCCGCTGCTGGTCTTCCCACAGCAACTGCGGTTGTAAGTGACACCATTCCATGTTGCGGCGACCTCAAATACCGATCCACCTCCCGCATTATAAAAATCAACGTCCAAGTACTTCGGAGGATAATTCCACAAATCGACGCAATCACTAACGCCTTGTCCAAGCGAGCCAAATCCCGCAACACCATTTGTCTCGTCCAGCAACGTAAAGTAAGGAATTAGAATGTCGATCCCAAGCAAGTTGATCTCGAAGTTGAGATTGTGATTCGTCATATACATGCGGTTCTCTGCATCTTGGGTAGAAAGACCGGAAGGCCTCTGCACGGTGCAAGGGAAACTACGATTCGTCTGATCGAACGGCGTTTCCCAGAGCTGCGAAAACTCGTCGAGGATCCAAGGCACCGCCTGCTGGTCTGCGTCGTAGTCCATGAAAATGACTACGCGCTGGTTGGCTTGTATCATTGTTTCTAGAGTCGGCCAGCTAGATAGTGTCATTGGTATCTCGGACGGAATATAGGCGTATTGGACGAGACCGGTGGATTCGATGAAGGAGACGTAGTCGGTCACAGGTCTGTAGTCGCCATTCTCGAGGATGATGCTGATAACATCGTTCGGGTGTGTCGATACCCATTTGTAGACCGTTGTCAACCAGTTGGTGATCGGCCCAGCGTCTAGTAGGTCGCACGAAGTATGGCAGAAGTGCGGCACATTGTCCACAAAGTGCATCTGCGCCTGCAATTGTCGAATTCCATCATTGAGCTGCGCAGTAACTGAGTACTCTTGGTTGGAGGCTAGATTACCGACCTCCGAGAACGGTGAATTATGGGCGGAAACCTCTGTGATATTGCTAAACTTCCTCGCACAGAATTCGACATAGTTATTGCAAGGAGATGGGGTAGATGTATGTGCTGTTGGTACTGTGGAGTTATTTATTTCAACCATGGCAGGGCTAGACCTAGCACTCGTTACAAGAGCAAGCAAGCCGCCCAAAATTGAGGCGCGCATGGGTTTTGAGGTAAAGAGGTAAACTATGCAACGTTTATTACTGCATCAAATAACTTCTAAAATGTAATGGACCTGAGTACAAGAGCTTTGGATTTAATGAGGGCTAGAGGAAATGGAATGCGAAAGGATGAAAGTAATAAGCCACAACCGCTATCTACAGTATATATCGTGAGCATCTTGTGCACCACTCATAATACCAGAGCATATCGGTAGCTCCACCGAGCTTATGGAACCTTAGCTGGCTGACTTTGCAATGTGATTACGATCCATATGTCCAGGCGATGCGATATAGGTTAAATATGGATGAAGTTTTGAACGAGGCTTGAGTCAACTCCGTGTACCGACTTGAGAGATGGAACACATGACCCTCTGTCTCAGCAAGATAATACCTAAAGTCACTTGGACGCATCAACGAGTTGTCGAAGCCATGTGCCGCACTGCGATTAAGTTCTCAAGCCTTTAAGGGCTGAATGACCCGAATAGTCACTTGACTATTGAGGCGCAAAGTGGCAAGGCCAGACCGGTGGGTTAGCAAGAGAGATTCGGTGGTAGGTAGCCTGCTATTCCAGCTCCTCAGCTTCTCGGTTCACACTGCTGGCACCTCACAGTTCGCTTTGCCTAAATTTGCACGTCCTTGGATTCAGCCCCCATGTCATTGCCATGAGTGCAGATGAGCCATTTGAGTTGGAAATGGGTATCACGTGACCATGCTCTGCAAGCACTGAAGTGTCACGTTGAGGACTTGACGAGTTGAAAAGCTACTCTTCCCGTCGATTTCCATGCCGAGAAGAAATAAGTCTAGCAGTTCGTAGATAGGTTGTATTGCATACCTCGTATATGAATTGGCCTGAAGTGACGGCGATGGGGGGAGCAAGGGTAATACGAGAAGGCTGAGAGGCGGCGGAAATGCGGCCAAGTCACGAGAAAGTAGAAGAGTAGCACTTGAAATATTGAAATGATGGAATGTAGAACATTATGTGCCACCGTAGAAGTGGTATAAGTTAATAGGAGAATGCTCTGATGTGGACATCTCGTTGGTGCTGCTTGACAGTGGAGGATCTGCAGGAAAATCCAGAGTAACGCCAGCGATTATTACTCTAAGGATCCTTAGAGAACAGGCCTGTCCGGACTAATGTGGAAGGTCAGGACGATAATTTCGTTCTGAATGATGTCCATCTCCGTGGTACGAGGAACCACTTCGATGGAGCAGCACTACTGAGAATGAGGCGATCGCTCTGGCATTGCCATTAAAACACCACGCCGGACCAGACAGCTAATTAGACTGCTTGAGCGCGCACTGTGCGTAGCTTCGTATCCTGCAAGCCATACCAGCCAACAAGTCCGGACCGACTGATGAAAGAGAACGACTCTTTGTCCCCAGAGCCAGAGTTTAAAATGGGAGTTGGGAACTCCCAAGATAGACACGTCGTGGAATGGCTGAAGACATTCTCTCACCTCTCTCCAGCCCCAACCAACAGAGTCGATTCAAGAGCGCCACTACCCATTACTGTACAGGTATTGATCATTTGAGTGCCACTCTGCTCCCGGAAATAATGCCCCGCGCTGTGGCTTGGCATCTGAACTCGAAACGCCCAGGACCCCAAAACCCCATGACAGCCACCCACCGCATTGTGAGTGGACGGACCAGAGATCAGCACATCGTAGCTCCAGCTCAGTGTAACTTCAAGCCTCCCCCTTAATCCCCAGCTTTCCTACTGGGCGCGACCCAAAGGCTCCCTCTCGACTCTTGCCCTCTGCACCCCTGAGGCATGGTGGCTCCACGCCTCAAATCCTTCCGCCGACCGTTGACATGATTGCGCATAATCAGTTGCCGCATTCCATTCACGTCAGCAAGCTGAGAAGAAGCCTCTCGTTGGTCCGGGACGCCCTGAAAGAGCCCAACCGTGTCAATCCCCTGCTCGCAGATTCCCATCGCAGTGATGGTCTGTCCTCCCCTGTCCCTCAGGAACTGGTGTGGATAGGATAATTATCCTATCGATGGCTAGTAGTTCCACGGGGGGCGAACAGGGACCGGTGCAGCGCCGAGAGTCCCTGCCCGCTGTCCTTCATCTCAGGAATACGGCGTTAAAGTACCGAGACAGCCCCCCGTTTCTGGGGAGAGGCTCATCTTCATCTGTCGTGATTTTTGTTCGGTTCTTGCGCTCGCTTTGTGGAGCGTCATTCTTCTCGTCTCTCATTCCTGCTATTGCCGAGGAGTAGAGAAGCCAGTCTCTACCTCTCTTTTGTTCGGGGAAAGACCTACTTAGTACAGTGTCGCCCTGTCCGTTCTTTACTCAAACTTGGAGCCTCGTTGTATTGTTTGAGGCTGGGTTAGATCCGAATCGTGTTCATCTGTCACATTGAATCGCGCGTCTCTAGAAAAATCAAAAACGTCAACCTCAATTCGTTTCCAGCAACATGGTTTCCTTCCGCTCTCTTCTAGCCCTTACCGGCCTTACTCTCGCCGCCGCCAATTCTCTCCCAACCATCTCGGTCAAGGGCGCCAAGTTCTTTGCTGACGGACAGCAATTCTTCATCAAAGGTACGAGATCTTGTATATCTGTGTAGAAGCCAGACTCACAACATCAGGTGTGGCATATCAAGGCACTCCCGCCGACCCTCTTGTCGATATCACACAATGCACCATGGATGCAGAGTCTATGGCTGTAATCGGCACCAACTCAATCCGTGTCTACCACGTTGATCCCTATGCAAACCATGATGGCTGCATGGACGTCTTCTCTCAGAATGGTATCTACGTCTGGCTGGACCTAGACACCTTCAACACTACCATTGAGCAAACGGCCCCGACCTGGACTGCCGAGCAATTCATTGCCTTCACCCAAGTCATGGATGTCTTCCAGCAGTATGACAATCTTGCAGGCTTCTGGATCGGAAACGAGGT
This sequence comes from Oidiodendron maius Zn, assembly GCA_000827325.1. Classification (NCBI taxonomy): domain Eukaryota; kingdom Fungi; phylum Ascomycota; class Leotiomycetes; family Myxotrichaceae; genus Oidiodendron; species Oidiodendron maius. Next base: position 365,188 of record KN832875.1, on the reverse strand, counting down.
CATCAACACCCTTGCCGGGTCACCTAGCGCGCCTTATGTCAAGGCCGCCGTTGCGGACATGAAGGCTTACATGGCTGCTAAGAAATATCGCTCGATCCCAATGGGGTACTCCGCAGCTGATATCGCTGAGCTTCGACCGGCCTTGCAGAACTATCTGGCGTGTGGCGATGATATCAATAAGTCCATTGACTTCTACGGCTTGAACTCCTACGAATGGTGCGGAGACGCGACCTATCAATCTTCTGGTTATGCCAACCTTCAGGCAATGTCGGAGGGATATAGCATTCCCATCTTCTTCTCTGAGACAGGTTGCAACGTTGGGGGCGCGCGAACCTTTAATGATCAGGCAGCGATCTTCGGTCCGGACATGGTCGGTACCTGGTCAGGCTCCATAATCTACGAGTGGGTTCAGGAAACGAATGATTATGGTCTGGTGTCATACGGCAGCAACGGAGAGATCTATGGTGATAACAAGCCCACCCCTATCCAGCCAGACTACAGCAATCTAGCTGGACAGTGGAAGACCATCACGCCGTCTGGCGTTGCAGAGTCTGCCTATACCCCGTCGCTCTCGCCTCCTGCTTGTCCCTCCAGCACGGCAGGTGCATGGGCTGTGAATGGCAACCCACCGATTCCAACTCTCGGTTCGAAGATTGTTAACCAAGCTGCCGCAAATAACAAGCAGATCCCAACCGAATCACCTTCTGCAGGACCAACCCCATCGGGATTTACAGCAGAAACAACCGTCGCGAGTACGTTGAATTCTTTGAGCTTTCCTACCTCTGGAAATAAATCTTAGCTGACTCCCTCATCTATAGGTCAAACTGGGTCTCAGACGTCGGCTGCCTCTGCCAGCCAGACCAGTTCGTCGAAACCTAACGGAGCCGAGAGGTTAGGCGCTTTTGCAGGAGCACCTTTAGCGTTTGCTGCTATCGCACTTTTTTTTGTATGATATATTCATATTTTGTTTAGCATTACGGATGTACATAAATATCTGTACATAGTCATATTGGGGTTATATTCGTGCGGGGTTCAGGAGATACCCAGAATGGATGAAATTAATTAAAACTTATGTCAATTTAGTCAGACATGAGAGGGGACGTTATGGGCTTGCATGGTTATATCTTCTCATCGCTGCAATATTTATGGAGATGAGAGTGAATGTATGCTATGAAATGTGTTCGAGGCACCATATAACCAGATCTGAGGTATCCGCCAATAGTATGAAAGTAATCAATGACAGTAGAAAGAAAGTGTACACGATCTTACATGATGAAATCAGGCAAAGCTAGCGATATGTGTACAGGACACTATACTATCATTGGTGGTCTCCGCCGAATTAGAATCTGTGTATTAACACTGCTAAGCATGCACTTTGTTCATATACCTTGCTACAGAATAATGCCAGACATGCCTACCTAGATAACGTCTAGTCATTCCATGCCAACGCCCGGCGAGGCCACTGCAATTCCCAAATCAACGCCAGGATATTTTACATGAGATTCCCTTTCACAATATCATACATTTCCATGTTCTCTGCCTGAATCTGGGGGCTTCGCAGTCCCATTCACAGCCGGCATGTTGACACCCTCATGCTTAGTCTCCGAAGGATTCTTCGCCATAAGTCCAGGGAACATCATTGTGGGGTCCCCATCTTCGTCCACGGTCTCACTCAAATCGCTCTCATCGTCTGCGCTATCGTGAAGACTTCCTGGAGCTGACTGTTCGCTCTCCAGCTTGCTGTGGTCCATGTTCTCATCGTCCCTAATGTTCTGCAGGGCAGGGTTCTCAACTTTCCCAATTGGTAGACCTTCTGGACCAGGACCGCCAGGACCCAGAATCGCTGAGTTAGGCTCTGAATTACGGGATCTTGCCGCCGATGGCGCCAGGGGTCTGGGCGCGTCAGGGGCTCGATTCACCGCCGACTCGGCTTTGCGCAGCACTTCACGACGAGATATACCGACCTTTCGAGCCCGGGAGTGCTCGGATGAGCTGGCGAACGTGACTGGGACTGGAATTTGAGTGCCATCCATATTCATAACCAGCGTATTAAGGCCCATTGGACCAAGTGATCTCGGTGCAACTCCATCATTGGCTGCAATTGGCTGAGGCTGCCGCAACGATGAGGGCTCAGGACCAGGAAGCGTTTGTGCCACCTGGGTATAGAGAACGGCCCAAGCATCGTTGATCAGATCGTCGATAGGTGTGGATTTCATTTGATTCGCGTTTGTCTTCTTTAGTTCAGTGGCTTCACGTAGAGCGTCGAGCGCTGGGTGAGAGACCTTTGGATCATTGATCCAGTGAGCCAAGCGCTCAGAAAAGTTTTCAAACTCTTCTGTGGGAATGGTCTTAAATACCTCATCCATACTGATGGGTATCTGGCTGGCGCGGCGGATCAAACGCAGATAAGCACCGCAACAATCATTCCAGACTTTGTTGAAGTGAAAAAGCTCATTTCCCTTTTTTCGTACCCTCTTGACCAGTAACTCCATATTGGATTTATCGTTGAGGGCTGACAGGATATTCATCATAAATCGTACATATCGCTCCATATATACACAATGTCTGCCTGGCCGTTCGGCTTCGGGCTTCCAGACTTGAATATGCATTGTCTTTGTGAATATAGAGTCGCGGAATTCGGCGCGAGCAGCGACCGCTTGGACATATTCAGGTTTGCTGTCATCGTACAAGATACTTGCAACGCGGGCAATGATACGATGATGCCAGTGTGTTTTATCGGCGTTTCGAAGATTGCGGACAGATTCCAATATGAAAGGCTCCCACTCCTCAAGATCCTTTACGGTAATACTCTCGCCTTTGCGGATCTTGAATGGCTGTTCTTGTAACAGATCAACACCAGCTTGTGGTTGCATATCCCCTTTTATAACTAATTTGTGAACAACTGAAACAAGCTTGTAGTGCGGTTCAAGAATAGGTTCCTGGCGACTATCCTTTGGCCGTGGGACTGTATCAATTGCCTTCACAAAAGCATTGAGCACGGACTGAACAGATGGCTTGATGACACGCTCTGTCGCAGCCCAATCGTCGCTAACTCTATAATATGCTTTCCATAGACACTTTCCTTGCATGTAATGGTTCCTGAAGGTCAGTTATATCGCGTAGCACGGGTTTGTGGGCTACTTACATCCAATTATTTGGCCCATCTGTCATCGCCTTTTTGAACAGTTGAGCAGTATACATCCACAGCTTAAAGCGGCTCATCTCCGTATGCAAAGGCTTCTTATACATGCCTTGGGCCCCGCTAAAGTGCCGTTCAAACTCGTCGACATAGAAAGCTTCCATTGTAAACGGTTCACGCGAGGAGGCGTAGAGGCGCATTCCAAAGTTGTGGTACATCTCCGAAAGCTTCTTTGCTGTATCAAGCGAGTCATCTGCCGTCCGAATAGCGGTTGACACTGCCATGATATAGCAGTGAATAGCTCCACGCTGCATTCGAACCAACTCGGGGCGGTGATTATTAATTTTGTCCGCGCTCCACATGACTTCGTCCTCCAGCTCAAAGTCGAAACATTGTGCAAGACGATACCATGTCTCCCAATGATCCATAGTATACTGAAGTTGCAACCTCATGAATGTTGCGCTGACCCGCATATCATCTGTCTGTCCACCTGGACCAAGCCTCTTTTGTGAGCGGAACTTTGTAAGCGCGATCATACCCTGAAGAAAATACCAGCCTTTGTCTGCAATACCGTTATCTACTCCTAGAACAGGCGTGCAGTCGATTTGAACTTGGCCCTTCAAAGCCTGGTACATGTCGAGGGGACGAATAGAGCCTTTGATGTATTCGGTAATATTGCGAAGATTATGTGTCATTTGTGGAGTCGACTTAGCAGGGCCAATGGCTGTTTGCATCCTCTCGATCGTAGCACGCAGCTCGTGCTTCAAAAGATCCTTCAGCGACATTGTATTTGCGAGTGTGATGATTTGCTCAGCAATATTTAAGACAGTACGTCTATCCAGTGGTTCTGTGGGACATCCATGTTCTTCGAGTAAGTATGTGCCAACACCAAGCTTGATACCATAAAGGTCGAAAAGCACCTGCCCGAGATAATCTTCCCATTTGTTCGCCGGCTTCAACCGTATCATCTCAACTTTCATCATTTTCAAGAATATTTTATTAGACGCTTTACAGAACTTTCGTAATCCCAACGGGTAGTGGATATGCGTTAAAAAGTCCGGTAGGATAGTGTCCGGAGTCGGGAAGAGTTCCCGGTTCTGGGTCAGCGCCTCCTTAACCATGGAGTATTGCAGAGCCCAAGTACGCACTTGCATCTCTCGAAGCTTATTAACAAAACCGCTGAATGAACCATGCGGAGCATACGCAGGGTTCTGAGGCACTTGGGTCATTCCAACCCTGACCTCATCATCAAAGATTGCTGCGCCATGGAGGATTCGATTGAGTTGTGCGATTGCTGCACAAGTCGATTTGATATGACGTTCGTCAATGATTTCAAAGCAGGTAGAAGAATCATTTAAGGCAATAGTCAAAGATTTTACCAGTAACTCATCCAAAGCCTTTAGCCATAATAGCATTTGATGGTGACGAGGCTCGTCAGCGGAATGGACATATTCTTCGCTCCGAAGGTCAGCGACGATGATCTCAATACTTTTCAAGTAGCAGGAGAACACCTTGGTACTATATTGAATACTGGAATACGCTTCTCGGAGTCGCTGCCACAGGAAAAGACGCAATGACGTGCTGCCTGTCTTCAAGAACTTCCACATGTCACGAAGGGCTGCTGGCGTGCTATCCGAGTCGGACGCCACAGCAATTTCACCAGCCGCTGAATCGGCTGGCTCACACGCTGACTGGGGATCCAGCACTGGCTCCAACGTTTCAATGATGGCTGCTGGGTTTGACGTGTCCGTTTGAAACAGATTATAAAAGAAATCCATTGTCATAAGTCTGGACACTTCCCGCTCTGCCGCTGCCGCCGAGATCTCAGGCATAACGGCATTATTCGGAAGCTCGAGAATCGGGTTTCCTGTTTCATTGAGTAGACTCTTTAAATCAGACCAGCAGAGGACGCTGTGCTCGCGAGAGACACTCTCAGCCATGGTAGCATAGAAGACGGAAGTCCAAAGGTACCTCAGTGATAGTTCGTCCTCAGGCTCGGGTGCATTTGACTGGATAACCTCAGCAGCAAATTTGGCCCATCGATCCAATCGCTCCTTAGTCATAACCCTCGTTTCATAGTGGACAATACTACTAGGATTTGTGATTCTAGAGTAGATGTCTAAATGAAGTTCGAATAGTGTTTGCGTCATTTCTTGGAGATCTCGTAGCCTTTTCATGTCACCAGTTCGCGTATTGATACTCTCAACTTCCAAAATGATGCGCTCGAAAATCTCGGGATCAGCAAAACTGATGGCACGGACGACGGTTCCTTTTAGATCATCAGGCCAAATACTTAGCCGATAGGTGGCCAAGACGATGCACAACCACGCAAAGACAATATCTTGAGGGGACATCCAGCTGCCCTCTACTTGACTCGCGAACAAATCAATCCCTTCCGTGGCATCGAATGTTGCTCCCGGGTTGATTTTCTGCGGCCCAGATTTGGAATGTTCAAGGAACGCTGCCAAGCCAGCATTTGCACCTCCTCCTGATGATGATCCGAGTATCTCTGCCGCATTTGCATTTTGGAACGTTGATGCCTTGTCGTCATCCCAATTTTTTAACATACTCCACAAGTCTCTAACAGCGGTGTTCGATATCGTGTCCACCGTGTCCGGACCCCCTTGGCTAGATAATACGGACTGAAGCTCGGGCAGGGTGCCCAAATCATCCACACCAAGTTGTGTAAGCAAACCACTTGCAAAGGTAAAAAGGGCTTCGTCAGCCTCTACGAATTCCTTTAGTTGCTCCGCATATTGGGTAGTAGGGTCAATTTCCGCAGTCGTATCACGGTTCCGAATACGCTTGCTCCTTTTTTGTGTTCCGCTATCATCTTCAGGAGTATCGCGAATACCGGCCGCAGACTGGGATCGTTTCCTGGTTGGAAGAGAGATGCTTTGTGAACGCTCACGCTCATCATTTAGCGGAACAGTTGTCGTCGTGATATTTTCAACGGGTGGATCGTCTTTTAACACATTAAAGGCAGTTGGGAGAGCATCTGAACTTTCAACGACTGGCGACGCTGTCAACTCTATATCATTCATTAGCTGGTCATTGGGGTTTGTCTCCGTGGACTTATTTCGCTGTTCGAGATGCTCAGCAGTTTCTGGAAGCCGAATGACAGCTGCAGCTCCGGAATAACCTAGTGGAGATATTGTCAGCATGACAAGCGCGTCTCCTAGAGCAATCCAACTCTTCTCGGGAACTTCGATCACGGTCCTTGGCTGACTGGATTCGGATTGAGTCATGCTCATTGGATCATTTCCATGAAGCATACTAGGATCAGGAAGGTATGGGTAAGGGTCCATGTGCTTCTTCAGAAATTGGGGAATTGCCTTCTTCAGAAATGGAGTCATAATAGGATGAGATAGAGCAACCTCATCGGAGATTACTTCCAGTCGCTCTTTGAGCTGTTCTCCTGCAAAGCCTTCTTCTAATGATGCTGGATCTACTTCTGCAACAGTCGGGTCATCGTCAACCTCAACCGCAGCTTCCAGACAATAGCGCGATATTCTCTTACTCCCTAGCATAGCAGCTACACGTGCAGTGCGTCGCCATAACTCTGTGTCAGATTCGTCCCTAGCTAGTGCGAGGGTGAAGTTATCAATAGCTGCAAGGCCTTGGTAACGCAGAGCAGCCTCATCTAGCTGCTGATCTGATGGCAGATCAGGGTGTTGAAGACGAGACTTAACGCAGTCCAATATAAACTGTCCATGATTCTTGAAGGACAGATATAACACCTGAGGCAAAGAGCTGGCATCGGCTTCTGCTGCTGCAAGATCAAGGACAAGCGGAAACGACGTATCAACAAGCTCCAACTCCGGATGCTCGTCTATTCTCGTAAATTCGGTGACGCTTTCGGGGTACTTGAAAATATCCGACTTGAAGAGGTTGCTGTATGCTTCTGCTGCTTGTGGATATAGAGTTGAGCCTTGAGAATGCAGCTTAAGGGCCGTTTGATAAAGTTTGAGGGCATCTTCTATCTGCATAACGTGTTAGTTAGAAAGAGATTTGAGGGAAGGAAGTAATACTTGTATTTCTTTCGTATTATCGACTTCGTCATCAATCTGATCGTCTGGCTCGATATTAAGAGCAGTAAAGCTTGCCTGTATAACTTCTCTTAGTACACATTCTGACATAAAGTGGCAGACGAACGTACCATTTCTCCTACTTAAGGGCGATGAATGAAATTATCCAGCAGATCAACAGTAACACCAAAGGCCTTTCTGTCTGGATTGCACAGCCTTCTCACAACAGATATCTCCAATACCATATAGCACGGACCATTCAACCTCCCTTTATAACATCTAATTCGACTTGTTTAATCCAGGCGTTGTTGGACAAAGCGCAAAAGTGACCAACATGAGGAATCGGGGGCAGAAGACTTCGAGTTGATATTGGATGGTACGGCGCTCTAGAGCAACGCTGGACGGTGGGTCTCGCTTTAGACAGGAGTCGTGGGCCTGGATCGAGCTGGATGTGATTAAGTTGCGAAATAATATTGATGGTATTTAGGCGTGCAGGGTCGCGGATACATGCCTCAAGGCATGGATAGTCCGGGGTGGTAAATATAACACGTAGAAGACCGCGTCGCTGTGAGTTTGTCGGGTGTTAGCTTGAGTGCAAGGTGTCTAGCTTCGAAGAATCTGTTTCATTTGGATTCGACCGTCGGCTCGAATGCCGTATCTTATATTAAACGCGCGCTTAAATCGCCCAATTCAATTTTACCGTCATCTCCCTTGCTTGGAAGGATGGCCAAACCGCCCTCCTCCTGAAGATAGGAAATACATCGAAGAAAATTCATTCTTCGGCATACCCTCATTAACTGGTTTATACAAGGAGTTTACAACCATGCTATTAGATTCACTTCTTAAGAGTGACAAAGAGTGTTAGCCCGTGTACAAAGAACAGGTCAATCTACAAACTGGCGCACGCAGAGGTATTTACTGCCCCCACGTAGCTTCAGGGCGGATGCCTCCAGACTCGGAAGGCAAATTTCCTTCCTTCACAGCTCCAATACTCTTCCCAAGTTCCCATGCTTAGGAACTCTTTGTCTAACTCGTGTGTTCCTGAAGTGTACGTAATCGCAAGGCTGAAATGTCCCTAGATAATGTGGCCCGTGCGTCATTCCAATGTGAACTTATTGTAGAGCGAACGGTGTCCATCCAGCAGCACCCATTCCCAGCAACACGACCACATAAAGCAACCGCCCCTCACGACTCTTCCTCGAAGAGCCGTATCCGCCCTTGCGTTTGTGCATTAGGATCCCTCGAATTCACAATTGAATCAGGCTTGTACAAACCAGGATGGTCGCACCAGCTGTCCCCGAGTAAGTTAAACCCCTCGACGTTGTACCCGGTGATATTCCAAGACCTAGAGCTGACAGCTTGCTATTAGGTTGACTGAAGAAGTTCTGCACGAATGTATCGATGCGCGAACGGAAACTCTCCCTGCGTTGCGGGAGCTTGGGCCTCCGGACCTTGTTCAATTGACAAAGCAAGCTCCACGGAATCCCGTTAAGCAAGTATGCTCCCCGATTCGAAAGCCATTGCACATGCATATGCTGACAGAAGGTATCGCTAGATTGGCGTATATCATCATGTTACTGGAGTTGACGCATCCTCTTCCGCCAGCTTAGCAGCCTATATTAATACCCTCACCTACACTGAGACCAACCAGTCTCCAACAAAAATAGTGGAAGGCCTCTATTGGTATGTAATCGTCAGGATACTGGAGGGAGCTCTCTAACTATGATTCAGCTGTTATAATGCCTTTTCACGACTGGATATGCGTGTGCACGTCACCATTCCTGGGTCCGTCGAGAGTTACTGCATAGATGAACGTGGGGACAAGAGGGTTACATCTGACGAATTATGGCTCGAGACATATCTCTGTAGCGTGCTTCGTGCATATTCCTATGGTGATGATGGAAGTGGAGATACAATACGAAAGGTAATGGGCGTTCGGAGGTTCAATCCTATCACTAGTACAGACACGGAACATAAGTTTCTCCAGGCAGCGGAACAATTATTTTTTCGAGGTACGCAACGATGTACAGAGTTCCGTTCCCATTGCTAATCTAGATAGGCTGGCAACTCGGGTCGGATGCCGTGGTCCAAGTGCCAAATAATGTGTCGAATCATCTCACGGTCGGCCTTCTGAGGTACTTTCACACGACGGGACGGTTTACCTCTGGGATTAATCTGTTCGAAAAGCTACGGACGAAAAATGTCGAGGTCTCCTCTCTCCTGGCCAAAGTCTTGTTTATGGGAAATGAGGAAGTTCAGGCCGTCAGAGTTTTACACGAGTCTGTCAAGGCGTCTCCAATGGATTACGTTATGCTCGATACTCAGGCAGAATTTCTGAAGAAGAAAGCCCATAATCCCAACAACCCTGAATTGAAAGAAGACAGACTAAGGATGGCTCTTGGCTGTGCCGATAGAAGCACTATCGCCGCGCCGAGTGAGTTCAGCACCTGGGCACGGTTAGCGGAGGTTTATGTGGCCATGGAGGATTGGGAGAATGCATTGATAACCTTAAACTCATGTCCAATGTTTACATATCAGGACAAGGATGCGCCAATCCTCCCGGAACCAAGAGAGGTGTATCTACCAACGCTGCCCGAGACCCGATTAGATGAAATCGACAGCGAGCCGGAATCGAAATATTCCGAGCAGGTTCATCCAACCTTATTAAGCTTACGAGGCGCTCAGTATAAGGGGACATTTAAACACGCATATAGCATTCTCACCGAGATGACTGCAAAGATCGGGTGGGATCAGCTGCTGAAGATTCGGAGTAATGTATTTGTTATGGAAGAAGAATACCGCAGCGAGAAGCAACCGCACGTTGGTCAAGCAGAAGCGGCGACTAAACGCAATGCCAGCACGGATGGTCTGAGGGGAAGCCCCAGTCCACGGCCAAACGGCGAAGAACACACCGATGAGGAGAAGAGCACGAATGGTGAACCCGCAGGCCCCAGTTTGACGGCAGAGAATGGTCTTAATACATCAGAAGCAGAAAACTCGGTGGAAAAGCCGTCCCACACAGTCACATTAGAAGATGTAAAGGGCGGTGGTGAAGATGTTAGTTCACTCTACTGTAATTTCCCATATCAAATTAACATAACCTAGGCCGACGCAACCGAGGAGCAACTATCGCGTTTCAATAACAAGCGCCTCTGTGAGCGCTGGCTTGACAGCCTCTTCATGGTTCTCTATGAGGACTTAAGGATCTACACTATCTGGCGTACGGAGATGGCACAATATCAAGCACAGTCCGTGCAGTATAAGAAGTCTGCCGAGGAGTGGGAAATTCTCGGCTCATTGGCAGCGCGCCTGCATCACCAAGACGAAGCCGTTGAAGCGTATCGCAGGTGCTTGGCCATCCGGTTCTCTCCAAAGGCCCTCACCGGCCTTCTGGCTGATTTTGAGAAGCACAAGAACACGAGGGAGACCATCGCGTCTGTTGTCAGATTAATAACTTGGCAGTATAGGTGGTACTCGGAATTTTCGCCTGAGCTGCTGCTTGCTATTCGCACGTTGATCGAGGATGAAGGGGCAGTGAAGATTCAGAGCCTTGTCCAGGCAACTGGCCTGCCGCAGAACGTGGTAGACTTGACGCAGCATTACGCCGCCATTTGTGCAGCTTTCAGGAGCTCTGGGACTGAGGGGTAGGTCGTAATGAGGGGGGAGCGAATCATTGCTTAGAAGAGCGGAATTTTGGAGGGGGGGTTCGAAGGGAAGATGATGCCATTTCAGATCTCGCATTGATATCCAGGAGAGCGTATGTTCTTGGACGTACGGAAACACGAAATGTATTATAGACAGGTCGGACCTCTGCACTATGAATCAATTGCTCTTGCATTTCCCCGTATACCTGTGGGGTTTGCAAAAACATCGTCATGCGCCATTTCCCTCTCACCAGCATAGAAGGTGGATGTTCTTCCCTAGTAAACAGTCGAGTAAGGAACTTGCATCCTAGCAGTCGTTGGATTACTGAATTGAGCTTGCCTGGATATGACGCTGAAATTCGGTCCATGAATGGCCTACGCATCATGTGAAATTGTCCCGCCTTGAGCATCTGTCTTATTCAGATTGCAAGAACTATACATGGAGACCGCTCTCCCAAGCCCCTCACCGCACGGCTCACGAGACCCAGGCCTACAAATGGAACAAGTTAAACTAATAAGGTACCGTGTTCTCCCGTCTCTCATCCCTGAGGTTGAATTCAGCCACTAATGTTGATGCTTTCGTCATAGGGGTGGCAAAAGAATGTCAGGCCACAAACATGCATTTATACTCTTAAACGCCTCCTGTCAAGTGTCGCGTGTTCTCGTATGTGTTTAATGGTAACATATATGACCCCATGAAGGGCACTCTCATCTCAAAGTGAGATCTCAGTATTAAGCACAGCTCCACTGAGGAACTGACTCTAAAACTACTTCACAACAGGTATTATGGCCACAGACGTGACCCAACAGGACGCTCCAGAGCTCCTCTATCATGTCAAGCGCACCGTAGTTGATTTTGCTCATGACAAATCAGGCGCAACTCAAATCACTGATATCCTCAATACTTTCACAGATCTTGCCGCGGCCAAAGCAGCAGCTCGATCTGCTCTCGCCAGCGAAGGTTACGTCAAGGATGATTTCGAGAAGTATGAGGAAAACGATGGGACCACGGAGTGGAAGCACGGTGATGGGGTGGTAGTCATCGCCAAAGCACCTGCGGGACAAGAGTTTGAGGTTTGCCTGGATACGAAGCCTAACTTCTTTAAATTCAAGGGCAATGCCTCTGGAGAGGTTGAGAGTCATCTCCAATACGGTTTGCACTCGTATCCTTGCCACAAGGGGATCACGAACTGATATATATTGCAGTTCTCCAGACCACAATCTATTACAACCATGATGCCAGTGGCGGCAGCCAGAAGACCGAAGTCCAGGGCACATATGCCACGCGTGCGGCCGCGAGAGAAGCCGCAAAGAAGGTCCTTCTTGATCAGGAAGTCACAAAAGAGTCATTCGCTGAATACGAGGAGCAAGATTCGGAGAGGGATGAGTGGCCATATGGCGATGATGTCCTGGTTCACGCGGTTGCTGAAACGGGGGAAAACTTCAAGATCTTGGTGAAGCCCCAGCCGCATAGCCACCAGCATCATGGGTGCAAGCGCCATGGAGGCAAGGCGGATCCGTGCCCTTGCGAGCAAAGTGAGGGCGGGTGCAAGTGCAATGCATGCAAGCATAAGGACTGCGGCAGCAACAAACGAGCTGGCCTTTATAAGACAGCGCTCACGGCCTGAAGAGGTGGTGGTTCTTGTCTTCGGCGAAGGGAAGTATGAAAAACACGATCATGTTCCGACATTTCCTTGGACGTGTCAGCAGCTATGCAAGGGAGATATTAGTCACCTGAAACCTGTAACTTATTTAAAGCCGCTCTTCTCGTCCAGTTGTATAGCCTCTCCAAATCGAGTGAACTTCATATCTCAGTTGACGCGAAGCCATTGTCTCTGGTGCAGTTGGGCGACTACAGCGTCAGGCATGGCCATCCCCTGTAGTTAGGCCTACAGGCTCCTATGCTGCAACTCCAATGGCCGTACAAAGCCGCACTCTCAAGATCATCACGCACAGTGATCCTCGACCTTGCTTGCGATATCATGTTGCCGCGCGTACCGAACCAAGGATAAACGGACGCGGGGGAAACAAGCAAGCGGTCCCTGCATCACGGGTCCTTTTAGTTGAAGGCCTCGGCTCATTGGGCCATCACCGAAATTCCACATGCTGCCGCATGGCAGAAGGAGCTGGGCCGCAAAACCGGAAAAGGGGTCGCCAAATCCTAGTATAGTAGTGTGGTGTGTCCTATCTTTCAGTACGCTATCTCCAAAAGTACTCGACATCTCCAGGCAACTTCCTTCATTGCGACTTTCACCATCTCCCTCCGTCCTTCCCTCCCGGCCCACGTACCCGAACGCCCTCACCCCGCTCGCCTCATGACCGTGGGAAATGGGCGGATGGGTGACATGAGGGCCGAACGCGTCCTCTGCTTCCCTGAAGCGCCAGCGAGTCTTGGACGACGCATCACGGATGCCCTACGTCCCGCAGTCTTCTCGCGACGTCCGTCCAAGCCGCTCTCGCCCACGGCATATCTCGATGGCCTCAGGGGGTTCGCGGCCTTCATGGTCTACTGGATGCACCACCAGCTCTGGGCGCACACGGGGATTCCAGACGGCGAGGCGCTCGAGTATGGCTATGGACACAACGGCCGCCATTTCTTCGCCTGCCTGCCCGTCGTCCGCATGTTCTTCAGCGGCGGTCACATTGCCGTCGCCGTCTTCTTCGTCATCTCGGGCTACGTGCTCTCGGCCAAGCCATTGAGCCTGATGCACACGGGCGAGCTGCTGAGGCTCAACGACAACCTCGCGTCGGCGCTGTTTCGAAGATGGGCGCGGCTCTATATCCCCTGTATGGCCACGACGTTTCTCTTCGCAACGTCCTGGCACGCGTTTAACATTTCGACGTTTTGGCCCCTGCATCAACTGAGTTACCTCGCGGAGGTGAGGCACTGGTACGCCGAGTTCAAGAACTGGAGCTTCCTGTTCGGCGAATCCCTATTCTTCTCCTACAATGTTCACCTATGGTCGATCCCGGTCGAATTCAGAGGCTCAATCACCGTCTATACGACCCTCCTGGCGCTCTCGAGGGCCACCAAGAATGCTCGGTTGTGGCTTGAAGTCGGGCTTATCTTTTTCTTTCTATATGAGGTAGATGGCTGGTACCTTTCCATGTTCCTCGCAGGCATGCATATCTGTGATCTTACCCTGCTCGCCGAGAACGATGAATTACCCCGAATTTTCTCCAGGCTCAAGCCCTACAAGTTATACATCACCTACATATTTTTCACCATCGGCATATTCTTGAGCGGAGTTCCTTCTGCTGGCCCCGGCCTTGGAGCGTTGCAGGACTCGCCTGGATGGCACTATCTATTGTTTTTAAAGCCCGAGGTTATGACGGACTTCAAATGGTTGTACTTATTCTGGGCTGCAACCTTCATCGTGGCTTCGACTCGACATATAGCCTGGCTTAAATTCTTTTTTGAGACCACCTTTTGCCAGTATCTCGGACGCATATCATATTCTTTGTACCTTGTCCACGGGCCGATACTTTGGACGCTGGGCGAAAGAATCTATTTGGCGGTCGGCTGGCCAGGTAGGGATGACATTCCGGATGATCTCGTTCCTTGGAAGAATTTATATCCGCTTCCCAAAACAGGTCCGATGTTTCTTGAAGCAAGGTTCCTCCTGCCACATCTGATTCTCTTGCCGGTCACCCTTTGGACGGCGGAGATGGCCACTAAGTTATTCGATGAGCCTGGGATCAAAATTCCACGTTGGTTGTATAACAAGGTGGAGGAACCGCGCACATAACTACCACACCGGGTTCTTGCCGGTTCCATTCTAGTGTCTGTATTTTATGTCGGCTATGGTCCTTTGGAAGGAGAAGCTTAGATATGGTTGGCATATATGCCTGCAGCCTGCCCTATCTTTATCATAATGGGATATCTAGCTTCTACGTAGGGGTACTTACCGCCCCACGCCGTTGGTAGAGGCACAGCGGAAGAGCTTCATGCAGCTCGACAAAAGAGTTTACAAGAGGGTTGGCGGAATGGATGACATGAAAGAGAAGATCGATGCGTCCTGCCCGTGTTCTGCGAGGAAGATTTAGAGGGAAAGGAACGCCGGAAGCCGGGATCGCGGTAAAATTCCACAGCTGTGGAGGTCGTGGATGGATTGAGAGGCAATCCAAGCAAGTTGGGAGGAAATCGAGAGACTTGCAGCAGCCTCAGTTGGTCCAGACTGCTTGTTCAACAGCTGCTGCTGTGATTGCAGGCACTCGACTAGCAGGTTGAACAAGTCCGCAGCTGCGATAAGCCCAGTAACAGGTTCGGCAGCTCGGGCGGCAGCTACTCTAGGATCATGAGTGGGTAATTTCTCGTTCGATGTGATCTATTACGTAGCAGCGAACCGAGAGAGGGAGTTGAAACTGCGCAACTCTGCGCATATGTGAGCCACTGAAGCACAAATCTAGCACCCCACTTACAAACACATAAAACATCATAATATATCAATAATGATAGGCTGTAGAACTTGGAACCAATCTCAATCATTCACAGGCTCAAAATCAAATCATGACTTCCATATTCGGGCTTTTAGAGAAGGATGATCTACCCTTCGCAATAGCTTGGCTATTTACTCAGAAGAACTGTGCTTGCAAGTAATACGGAGCAATGTTCAGTCTCTGCGCGTTTCGTGTCGTATATTCAGCAGGGCATAAATGACTCAGACCCAACTTTCGGTCGCTTGGCCATGAAATACAAAAGCTAAATGCAGCCCCAGAGATGCATCCTCAGATTCTTAATACTGCAGTCTCGTTTTGTACACAACCTCTCTCGTGTCATATGTGTTGTCTTCTCCTCTCCATACTTGTCTGAGTGTATTGATATGCAATATCATGCCAATGTGATCAATCTTATGTGCACTGGTACCGCTCTTTACTGCGAGGAGCAGTCTCCCTATCACATCCCCGCGCCGGCCTCTTAGTAGAGCAATGTCATGCCGTGCCAAATGTCCTCGAAATCAATCAACTTGGTTTGGGGAAGCAATGGAGAAATCTCGTGGAGAGAGCTGGTGGCTCATCACGTGAAGTATTTCCTTATCTTCACGGGACGGGATGGAGGGAGCGCCAAGAGCTTCCAATCTTCCATTAAGCTTCCACCCCTAAGGCCTCCGCCTGTCAGAGTTCCATCCCAGCCAAGGTGGCGTTCCATCCTCTTCCCTAATAAAGGACGGAGATGCCGAGCCAAAGCAACTGACCCCGGTCGCTTGCCGAGGGAGCGTCTCGGAGGTTTCCTACGCTTTTGAGGTCGTTCTGCACCGTCGCAGAGTTCAGGTCGCATGAAGAGTCTTCGTGGACGCCGTACACTCGCGATGCGGCAATCCCCGCGAGATGAACAGGACAGCAGCATTCCTGTGGAGATGCATTGCAATGGGTGGGAATCTGGCCGTGTGGCAAACCGCCCCAGGTTTCCTTCACTTCGGGCTTACCCACACCTCTCGACCTTCCGCATATCGCCAGGATGGCCGGACCCCCCTGGTGCATCTGGTCTCCGACCATCTGTATTAGAGACAGCGTACGACCACTAAGACACGCGCCAACCTTGACGCGCCAGATTTTCTTATCTGCTGCCCTGCAGTGAGTGGCTGGACCAGCTGTTGAGGAATGTCCATCAGCCGTACGAGGTACATCAGGCAGGTAAGGATGGGCGCTCTACATAGATATAGTCGTCGTCCCGTCCTCCCTTCAGTTGAAGGTGTACGCTCCTTTCGCCTTCTCTCCCATCCCGCAACATACGCCATTGAAAAGTGCCTCAGGACTCGGAGGATATGTCGGAACCTCTTCC
This sequence comes from Oidiodendron maius Zn, assembly GCA_000827325.1. NCBI lineage: Eukaryota > Fungi > Ascomycota > Leotiomycetes > Myxotrichaceae > Oidiodendron > Oidiodendron maius. The sequence goes on along the minus strand of KN832875.1, from coordinate 348,595 downwards.
TGAAAAGCAGGCCGATGCGCCAGTGTCGGACGAACACCAGCCTTCAGTTAACGAGAAGAGCGTCGCCTTCGAGGAAGCCAAGGAGGGCAAACAGGACCCCGATCTCGAGGCAGGTTCTCCCAGCTATCTAGAACCCTCGGACTCAGAGGAGATCATCTTGGCGCATGAGCTCCAGAAGCGCTTTGGGATCCTACACACCTTGCGCCAGGGCGAGGAATGGCTGGACGCCAAGATCGGGATCGAGACGCAAGGTATAGACCGTATCCGTGAGGAAGACAAGAAGCCACCGTCGAAGATCAACGCGTAAGTAGATCGCATGACCTGTCTCTATAAACTTGTCTAAATACGGGAAGCTTCTTCATGTGGTGGTCCGTTACTTGTCATGTCGGAACACTGCCAATCGGTATTCTTGGTCCTGAGATTTTTGGGCTCTCTCTCAACCAGTCTATTGCAGCCATTGTCGCTGGTACCATCCTCGGTTCTCTCTGCACTGGGTCCACAGGCACCCTGGGTCCTAAGGTGAGGGTTCCCAGATACTTGTTCTGCCTGTCAAAGAGACTGACAAAACCAAGCTCGGTATGCGCGCAATCGTAACATCGCGTTACTCTTTCGGTTTCTGGGGTGCAAAGCTCTGCTCGGTTCTCAATGTGATCATCGGAGGTGGATTCGCCGTAGTAAACGTTGTCGTCGTCGGCCAAATCCTCTCTGCCGTATCCGGATATACCATGACCATCTCCGTTGGCTGCGTTATCATCGCAATCATCAGTTATGTCGTCTCTGTCTTCGGCTTCGCGCTGATCCACACGTACGAGAAGTATTCGTGGATCATGAGCTTCATCTTGATGATTATCCTGATAGCTGAAGTTGGTGATAAAATTGACCCCAGCATTCCTGGCGAAGATGGGAACTCGGGGCTTGGATTTGCGGGCTCCTTCCTTAGCTTCCTTGCCGTCAACTTCTCGTCCGCGTCTGGATGGTGCTCTATCGCATCCGACTACTACTGCAATTACCCTGCCAACACAAAGCCGTGGAAGATCTTTACTATGACGATCTTGGGCATCTCTATTCCCACTATCTTCGTCACCGTAATCGGTGCTTGCCTGGGCAATGCGGCAGTCAGTAATGCGGACGCCAATCCGACCCTGGCTGCCGCCTACGGGGATCACGGTCTCGGTGGGCTACTCCTCGAGTCCTACCATCCGACCCACTTCTCGAAATTCTGCCTTGTCCTCCTAGTCTTCTCCGTCATTGGAAACAACGTTGCAGTCAACTATTCAAGCGGTTTGTCACTACAGCTACTCGGTCACTACTTTCATGCCGTCCCACGATTCATCTGGTCGTTCCTCAACGCCCTCGTTATTGCGATTCTGGCTATTGCGGGCAAGGACCACCTATCTGTTATCGTGTCCAACTTCGTGTCCCTCCTCGGGTACTGGACCGTGTCTTTCACCATTATCCTGCTGATTGAGGACCGTTGGTTCCGTAGACATGAGGGTTACAACTTGAATGTGTGGGATGCGCCTTCAAAATTGCCCCTAGGCGTTGCAGCTGTCCTAGCATTGCTTGTTGGCTATCTGGCAGGTGGTGTGACTGGAATGTCACAGACTTGGTATATTGGTATGTGTTCTCTGCGTCTACTTTCAAATCCTGGTGACTCTCAAACTGATAGCTCGCAGGTCCTATTGCTGCTAAGTTCGGTGGCTACGGCGGCGACGTCGGTATCTACCTCTCACTGGGCTTTACGTTAATCGTGTATCCGCCTGCTAGATGGTATGAGCGGAAGGTAACTGGACGGTGATCTAATCCGACACCTATAATGTACGATGGTCGCGTGTTCTTTCCAGCTATCAAAGACAAGGGGCGGTCATTTGAGTCTTTGACCTTTCGGCATGAATGTACGATACCATGCAAAATATTGTAAACAATTTGAACGCACATTCATTGCACTCGATCGTATTGTGAGCACGTAGCGGAGCAACAAGATACCACTTGGAGCAATTCATTCCTAGGGAGATGCGTAATATCATATCTAGGACTAGTACAGCGCCTGTTCAGTAACCTATGTACTAATACTTTATGACCTCCTTTATCATCGGTAAACTCCGGGACAGATTTCAGACGACCTGTTAATACCTTCAGCTTTACGAGGAGGGTCCTCCAGATCTAAGAATATATCACGCTACTAATCCTCTACACTTTCCTTATTGTAATATTAAATCGTAGATCATCGGGATTAGATTACTGAGATTTATTCTTACTCTCTTTTGACGCCCTGCATTTTATTTGTTTTACAGTCAGCGACAGGGTCCGGTGATTTTCTCCCGGCGGTAGCTAAAGCTTCATGGCCACACCACCACTCTTCTCCACTTACACTCGAGGCTTTAAACTCCAAGAGGCTTTTCTGAATAAAATCTAAAACCTAGCTTTAAAGTGAGTGTGCTTCTGTGGGTGTTTGCTCCTGATATTGTGATTGACGTAGGACCCCTAGTTATACCTTGAGGACGGAGGGAGAATAATGGTCACAATATACCTAGAAACGGTCGAAGCACAGTTTATTCTCTTCTACATGAGAATGACTAAGAAATATGACCGGGAAGTAGTGATGCAAGAGGATAATGCACCCTAACAGACAACAAAGCTGGTAAGAGCTTATTTATGGCGTGCCGGAGGCAAGTTATTTCAGTAGCCACTATAATCACCAGATTTATCTTGAATTGAGAATTTATGTAGTCAAATCAAGGCCGTAATTAGTGAGAGAAAGCATAGAATTAAGGGGATTAGAATAATAGAGGATGAGCTTGATGAGGCTTGGCTCTAGTTCAGGGTAATTACCTTGATAAATTATATAACAGTATGCCTAGAAGTGTGGACGCATACATTAAAATAAAGGGGTTTAGCCAGGCATTAGGCGAGCTTTAAATAAAATAAGAAATCAGCTTAATTAGACTAATAGTCGTGGAGTTTTAAAGGGTCAAAGGTGGTTGCACCCTCTGTAGGCAGTACAGTACACCACAGTCTATTTATTGAGATCTAGCGAGGAAGAAGCAGAGCTGGTAAGCCGTTGTGGAGTACGAAGTACACTACTGTACCTCTGCTTCCGTGCCTCCGTACAATATATAGTCATCCCAATGTCGTTCTCGATACGACCATGGAGGGCGATTTTTGCCGTTTCCAGGGTAAATCATGTTCATCCGGCCAGGCCACGGCGCAGCCCCCATCTCGCGATCTTCAACCGGAGCGAATGAACGCGCGACGGGGCGCTGTACCTTAATCCTCCGCAGGGCGGGGTAGCCGGTACGCAAGCGGCTGAACAATTGCAGGACGGCGGAGAATTCACTAACTGATGGCTTCCTCTCATCCGGCCAGCGATGCGGTTGGCCCGGAAAAAGGTAGACGAGCATTCTCCGGTCTAGGTGGAATTTTCCTGAATTACTCGCAAAGGTAGGTACTTTAGTTCGGATGGGCTGGATCTCGAACTACAAGATGGTGGGAATTTCCGTCATTTCCTTCTCGATTGTAGTCAAGGTGCCTAGTTGCTCGGCAGCTGTTCTTTATTGCCCAAACCGGTTTCCACGCTCCGAAGAACAAGATGCAATTCCTCTCTCTGGCGCTCCTGGCAGCCAATGCCTTGGTCGTCACAGCCAACTACGCCGAAGGTGGGCATGGGAGACCGAGTAACACCTGGCTCCGGGACTTTGACAATTTAGTGGCTTTTGGTGACAGGTCTGCCCCTTCCTTCTGGCAGACACTCTGTGTACAAGATTCAATTACTGACAGGCGCAACAGCTACACTGATGAAAATCGTTTGGCGTACTTTCTCAACCACAATGGCCAAGCTCCCCCGCCAGGCACGCTGCTCCCTCCGAGCAATGCAACAGCTGGTGGTGGTATCACTTGGGCTCGCTATGTGTCTGACAATACTGGTGCTATGCTCTACAATTATGCAGTATCTGGAGCTGTCTGCGATAACAACCAAATTTATCGCTTTATCGAGTTCGGGCCTTTTCCGGATGTGGTCTATGAAGTCAATGCATTCATAGCAGATGTAAATTATATCAACAAGACAACCCACACCAACACGCTCTACACGAACCGAAGACCAGACAACACTGTCTACTCCATATGGATCGGGACCAATGACCTAGGGGTGGATGCGTTCTTGACGGACAGCAGTCTGCATGATACGACTATCCCAGACTATGTAGACTGCATCTATGATAAATTCGACCAGATCTACAGAGAAGGAGGAAGATACTTCGTATTGATGAACACTGCACCCTTGCAACTATCGCCACTTTATGGCATGCCAGATGCAGGAGGGCTCACCGCAAGCCACTACTGGCCAGACAAGGTAATTCTCTTCGGCTCTGCCCTCACTCGGAGTGCATATTGACTTGCGCACTTAGTGGGCCAACACCACCGAAATAAGTGGCAAGATGAAGGAGTATACTCAGCTCGTAAACAGCATCTTCGAGTATCGCACGCCGTATGAATTGCTGGTGGCAAGACGATACCCAGAGGCTTCAATTGCCATCTTCGACGTGCACAGCCTCATCACTGACATCTACACGAACCCCACAGACTATTTGGCCTCCCCGGCGAACGTTACGGGCCAGTACTTCCTCTGCGATGTTGCGACGGGCACGGTCTGCACATCACAGACGAATATCGGCTTGGACCACTTCCTGTGGTACGATGAACTGCACCCGTCGCAGCAGACGGACAAGACGATCGCGAAAGAGTTCGCCAACGTGGTGAAGGGGACGTCGAAGTACGCAACGTACTGGTAGGAGTCGTAATGCTGGGGCGCGATGATGGAGTCTGGTAGATAATAATGTTGAAAGGGTAGTAGTTATAATATCTCCAAAGAGCGTGCGGCGACAAATCAAGAATCTTCCTGCCTCATGTTCACATTCATTTCTCACCTCATGGCAAGGAGAGCGTCGCCCCGCACCGCCAGGGCCTGCCGCTCAACTCAGCCACGGGAGGGACTTTCATGCTAGCAGGCTCGGCATATCGCCCCAGATCCAGGTCAGTGATAGCTAGCCAGGGGGTGGGCGTCATCGTGGCGTCGATGCCCTTCTATCTCTACGTACTTAAGTCCACACATCTGCATCTCCCACTCTCCCTGATCTCAGGTGACATCTAACCAGCTGCCCTCCCTCACAACCCGGTAACGTTGCACTTCTCGATCGCTGTTCGTTCTGTGTTGGACAAGAAGAGTGGCGGCGTGACCAGTGGTGGGGATTGGACAGACGAGGTCGAATTAAGGAGCGTCAGCCAAGCCCAGATCGGCTTACGGCCGTCGAAGTGCCGGGATTCGAGATATTCCCGTCTCCTCCCCCCGCATTTTCACAATCACCACCTCCAACTCCCGAGGTCACCGTCTCTCCCTATTGTTGTCCTCATGGCCTCATCGCCCATGTTTGACCCGAGATGGGAGTCCAGCAGGCCATCGCATGCGCGCGAGTGCGGTGAGACACCCGTTCGGCCTTCCTAGATGGGCCCTCGATCTGCTCTTCCAGCGAAGACGCAGCACCGCGTGCCCGGTAATTTTTTTCTTCTCCGCATTCCCGGTTTGAAATTTTATATCGTCAGGCCCCTGGTCTCCAAGTGGGATGCGAGGGATGCGTTGGTCACTATAACATGCCTTACGGGGCCCTGTAAGTTTAGTATCCCCCATAAGTAAAGCTGTCGAGCTGCTCTTTTCTCTCAGGCGGTTCTGTGTACATATTTGACCGTGTACAACTATGCGCTGCTCTCAACTCTCTCCGGCGCTCGCCGTGCTTGCTGCCGCTGCGCCTTCATTGGCCACATACTCCTTTGGATATAGCGGGAGCGATTTCCTCCTCAATGGAGAGGTCTATCAGATGATCGGCGGCCAGATGGATCCGCAGCGCGTCCCATATCAGCTCTGGGATGACCGCATGGCCATGGCGCGAGCGATGGGCTTGAACACCATTTTCTCATACCTATACTGGGACCAGATTGAGCCTTCGAAGGGCCAGTGGTCTACTGACGGCAACAACGACATCGCCGGTTGGGTCCAGACCGCTGAGCAACATGGTCTTCATGTTGTCCTGCGCCCTGGTCCCTATATCTGTGGAGAGCACGAATGGGGCGGGTTTCCCGCCTGGCTGTCTACCGTCCAGAACATGACTGTCCGTTCAAACAATCCACAATTTCTGGATGCTGCCAAATCCTACTTACAGTTCCTTGGGTCTTGGCTGGAGCCATACTTTGCGAGTAATGGAGGACCTATCCTCATGGCCCAAGTAGAGAACGAATATGGTTTCTATGGCGATGACCATGCCTACACGCGAGCCCTAGCAGATATCCTAGGTGACACCTTTCCCACTGTAACACTATACACCAACGACGGGAGCAGTCAAGGTGCTCTAGGAGCTGGGTCGATTCCTGGCATACTCGCGGAAACAGATGGAGGCATCGATGGGTTTGCTGGCAGAGATGCTTGGATTGCGCCATCTAGTGTGGGACCCTATCTTGACGGTGAGTACTATATTACCTGGCTCGATCAGTGGGGAGTTGGCAATACGCACCAAGACGATAGTGGCAATACGGCGAAGATCCGTTCTATCCAGAGCGATTTCAACACCGTCTTGAAGAATGGAAGCTCCTTTAGTATTTACATGTTCCACGGCGGTACGAACTGGGGTTTCCAGAACGGTGCAGACTTCGGCAATGCGTACGAGCCCGTCACTACAAGCTATGACTACGGCGCACCTCTGGACGAGAGCGGTCGCCCAAATGATATTTACCACGCAGTCCGCCAGACCATCATGTCCTATGTAGATGGTATCCCGGATATTCCGTCTAAGCCTGCCATGGTTGGAACTGCTTCAATCACAATGTCACCTTACATGGCGCTGTTCGACCAACTTCCCGAACCCACATTCGCTCAATCTCCTATCAATATGGAAGAACTTGGTCAATCAACAGGGTTTATCCTGTACCGCTACACTGCCCAGCGCACCATTACCGGCTCCCTCAAGCTTGGAGACGGGCCCCGAGATCGTGCAATGATATATGTTAACAATCAACGGGTCGGTATCATCGATGCCATGTACCAGAATCCACAAGTCGTGAACTTGACTCTGAAAGCTGATGACCAGCTTGATATTTTTATCGAAAACCTAGGGCGCATTAATTTCGGCGGTCTGATCCCTGATCAGCGCAAGGGCATTGTGGGCAATGTCTCTATTGGGGGCACCGTGATAAATGGCTTCAACCACTATAATATCCCTTGCGACTCACCCTTTAACGTATTTGGCGCAGCAGCACTACCATCTGTGTCTGCTTCCCACTCTCCGGTTTGGTATGGTGGTTCTTTCAATATGGGTAGCGATAACCCTAGCGACACGTACCTTTCCCTTCCTGGTTGGATTAAGGGTGTTGTCTACGTAAATGGCTACAACCTTGGTCGTTATTGGACTATTGGTCCACAGCAGTCACTCTATGTTCCTGGGGTCTACCTCAAGAACAACAACGTCGTCACTGTACTGAACTTGGAGCCTACGGGTAAAGAAGGCCCTATTCAGGGCGTCGCCACGAGGACTTGGGGGAATAATCCTGATCCTGATGCGCCGTGATCTTGAGCGGTATTTGGACGAGATCAGGGGCGCTGGGAATTGCGCTGGGCATTCTGAAGGGAAATTAAACGAGTGATAACGTATCTGACGCGGATGAGAAGATCACAGACTGAGTCGTACAATACAGTATAGTGTCATAATAATTGAAATATTATCTATATCTCTTAAGCCGCCAGATACCATTCTTAGGTTGCCGTGACTTTCTCACCTCTCATGCTCCATCACATTCCACGCGCTCTTCCTGGGTTCCCTCTGGTCTTCGCACAAGTTAGACTCGCAATCCCAACACCCTCATAACTCTCACACACTCTAATAGTTGGTCACGCTTCCTAAAGTCCATTTCACATTCCACTAACCTTTTCTCATATCCTAATAACCTGCAATCGTGCGTTATCTCGCCACTCTCTCCCGACATAATAGCCTTTTGAAACTCCCTTGTTTTCCTCTTCCCCTCTATCAAACCCCTCCAATCCTCTATTCCCTTACTCTCTAATATCTTCTCACGCAGCTCTAAGAGCCTCCCGTTACGCACATTATTGTCCCTAGAAGGCTTTATTACCTTTCTGTCACGTTCTATCAGCTTCATCCAATCTGCGATTGTCTTCCTCCATAGCTCTATTGTCTCGAGAAGTATTTCTTAACCCATCAGAGAAAATTTCGACTCTTTCGTATATTTAGCAAACTCCTTCCGAAAATTTATCGCGGTTATCTCACTCTTCAATAACTCTTCGTCGTGTTCCGTTAGGCTTCCTACAAGATTTTTATATTCTGTATTAATCGCCTTTCTTGGCTCGAGACTTTGCCTGCCTCACACTCTAGCGCCCTTTGGTAAGTTTGCGATCGTTGTATAGGTCGGACGCTATAAGTAGCTGCTATAATAAGCGCTTGGATAGCCATCGATATTATATAGCTATGCATAGTGCTGGTATGTACCTCAATAGCGCGGTAATTTGAATCGCATTGGGTGATGGTTTGTTGGTAACTCTGAGAATATAATATAAAAGGAAATAGACGTATATGGGGTCTCTATGGAATGTTTAAAACGACAAAGGAACATGGTGATTCATCCGACCAATACTGACAGCTACACAAGAATTGACTGGTTCTCGATATCATAATTGTGATGCGAACAATCCCGTATGCCGCCGCTCACAAATCAATTGAGAATGACCTGTACTATTAACAGAATGGGAAAGAGATCTTCATAAAACCCATTTACAGTCTCGTTGTTGTATTTAAATTGGTATTTTCATAGAGATAAATAAAATCATTCATTATGTTCCTCGTGTTGAAGGCCCACTTGGCAGACCGACAATATCATTTGTCTAATTATTATTGCTACCTACTATACACTATGACTAATTACCCCATTTATATCTTTGTCCTCTATAGTGGTCATTGATATACTCTTTTTTTTGGCCGCGATTGCCTAATGGGAGACGGGCAAAAATAAACACACACCACACCGACAACCAAGAATCAAATCACCAATGCACCACGATTGCCTTTTTCTTGTAGCTTGTATTAATGCATCCCTCCTTCTAACGACAGAAGACAATAAGAACTTGTCTGACACAGTGTCAGCCTCCCTCTATATCTTCTGTCGTGTTCGCGAGCTCGTACGCCCTCCGGCAGAAATGTCTTCTTCACTATCCAAGACAAGTCATCCAACCCACTGAGATTTTATAACTCTGCCAACTGTCCTTGACTGAGATATTGTCTTTGACTCCCCGGTGTGTGCCCGCTAAAGACCGTGGCTGTAGCATACAAGCTAACGGATGTGCACTTAGGCGTTGAAGTTAGCATGTCCCCTCACCACTGCCACCACTTGGAAGCGTGAGCCGGAAACGCCTTGTGAATATCATGGCCAGGGTATCATGATGGCAACAGCTATTTTTCCACCTGCCTTTCTCACACGGCTCCACAATACACCAACTCTGCCCACTCCAAATGCAACCACAGCTGTATCCTGACCGTATTTGCTGCTGACTCCTCTTGTGTCAAAGGATAGACATGTAGTTAAATACATTCCTGTACGGTACGTGGCCTTCCATAGAAAAGCGTTAGTGTGCGCGTGCCCTTTGGCAAATGAGAATATTCTTCATTCTCTCACAGCCTCCTCTTCTTTAAATATTGTTCAATTTAATCCCTGGGATCCACCTCCTCCCGAAATTCTTTGCCATTGGCCAAGCGGACCTCTGTACTCTATCCTCTGGTTGCGCAACTGTATATGTACAGCTACTCGTCTTGGAGAGATTGTGGCCAGTCGTCATCTTAAAACGGCGAGCAAGATTTGCAAAAACAAGTCCCGATTCTCCCCTTCCTTCCTTCTAGAACACTTCACTTATTTCAGCACCGGATGCAGATTGGGTTCGTCGTTGACTATTTTTGCCCAACATGGAGCACCCTCACTCAACATACCACCGTACCTCGATTGAGCTCTTTTCCTTTCATTATCGCTGCCCTACCTGTTGGCCGTCCCATCAATCGCTACTGGTCCGAAAGTAGCACGTCGCTACCCCTGAGCGTCGGAAAATAAAAGATCCGTTCCATAGGGACCGCCGCTGTGTCGCCGGGCCAACGCGACAATTAAAAGAACACCAAAACATCAAACCAGAACATTCTGCATGAACGTCCCATCAGGATCAGGGCCACAATACACGGATCGTATAATCGCACGAAAATGGAGTCGCTTCAAAGACCCCAATCTGCGCTCTTTGAAGTGTATCTCCGCCTCCGCCCGCCTCCACCAGCAGGCCAGCTCTTTTCCTCTAGCACGAAACCTGATCGATTCCTGACTGTCGAAGAGGCCGAAGTCGACGAGCTTCCTAGTCATATCACCCTAAACCCCCCTAACGATAATCGTCGACGAGCAGTTGAAAAGTTCGCGTTTACCAAAGTCTTCGAAGAGCATTCCACTCAACTCGATATTCTTCAAGGAACTGGGGTACTGCCGTTGGTGGAAGGAGTTCTTGGACCATATGGTGGGGAGGGTAGGGATGGATTGTTGGCCACACTGGGGGTCACTGGCTCCGGGAAAGTGAGTTTCAATAGATATGAGAAGTTCATGAAGGCTAACTGCATAGTCACACACCATTCTAGGATCTCGTACACAACGCGGACTAACCCAGCTTGCCCTCGATGCTCTCTTCCGATCCATCTCTACCAATATCCTCGATCCCTCTACGAATCCCTCTCTTCATGCCACTATTGCGGCCGCAGACCCATCCGAATCGCAAGTCATGTCTGCCTCCATGTTCCTCGAAACTATGTATGGCGACGTCTCAGCCCAGACTCGAGTAGTATCCAGAGCTCCAACTCCAATGGTGGTACGATCATCTTCTAAAGATATTCGCCCTCACTTCTCTTCTCATGATCTCTATCCCACATTCTCGGGATTGGATACTGGTAGTCCAAAAAGTATCCGTGTCATCACCGCAGAAGATAGTTCTCTCACACAGTCGATAGTTTCGATAGCGTCTAACATCCCCAAACTCCCTTATTTTATGCGTTCTATAACTGCCAATGCGAGAAAGAATATTACTAAGTGTCAAATAAAGGGCGAATCATATACTCCCACTCCTACCCCTCGACGAAATGGCCTCCAGAGACCATCAGCCTTACCGCATTTGCCAGATATCAGTAATCTCGCTATAGAGGCTGACAGCCAAGCTGAATATGCCGTTGTCATTTCCATGTATGAAGTATACAATGATAGGATCTTCGACCTTCTCACCCCTGCCCTCCCTGGAAAATCGACTAAGGACTTTCGACGCCGTGCACTTCTCTTCAAGTCCACTGAACAATCTCCCGATCGGAAGATTGTGGCCGGTCTCCGAAAGATTATTTGTGGAACGATGAGAGAAGCTCTTATGGTTCTCGAAGCAGGACTTCATGAGCGACGAGTGGCTGGAACAGGTTCTAATAGTATGTCTTCTCGATCGCACGGATTTTTTTGCGTCGAAGTGAAGAAGAGAAGAAAGGGCCGAATGCCAGGTAAATGGGGAGGAAGCACCCTAACAATAGTAGATCTTGCTGGAAGTGAGAGAGCGCGAGATGCGAAGACTCAAGGGCAAACACTGCAAGAGGCAGGGAAGATCAACGAGAGTCTGATGTACCTTGGCCAGTGCCTGCAGATGCAATCTGATCTAGCCTCATCAACAAAAGTAAGCCATCTGTTATCGTAGTCCAATATCTGAATTATACTGACTGATTAAAGCCTAACCTGGTTCCCTTCCGTCAATGTAAATTGACAGAACTCCTGTTTTCAAATTCGTTTCCGTCATACTCCAACTCTACGAACCAACAACCACATCAATACCAAGCCGCCTCATCTCATCGGAATCCGCAGAAGGCAATTATGATAGTCACAGCAGACCCTCTTGGCGACTTCAATGCCACCTCTCAAATACTGCGCTACTCGGCTCTTGCACGCGAAGTTACTGTACCTCGTATTCCATCTGTCACCAGCACGATCCTCGCCCAGAGCACGTCCTCAAATTACTTCAGCCAACGACCGAGCGGCCGAGGCAGCCCAACAGAAACCGAGCGCGAAACTATGGAGATCGCAGCACTAGAAATTGCCCGCATGAGCGAGGAGATTGATGGTCTCCGTGCTGAACTCTTGCTGGAACAAGAGCGACGTCTAGAAGTTGAAGCACACCTTGAGAGTGCGCGTGCTGAGTCCGACCACCGTGTGGAAGAGAAGGAGGCCGAGGTGCGCGAAGAGTGTTATCAGAATATGGAGCAGAGGCTGCAGCAGGAAATGCAACGCTGGAGAGCTACATGGGCCTTTGAACAGGAGTTGGGCGACGAGCACCTTGACCGAAAGCTCGACATCCTCGCTCGTGGCATGGATGCTGGAGGCGAAGACAAGGAAAATGATGCTGCATACTATATTGAACGGGACTTAGTGGACGAAAATGAAAGATTAAAAGGAGAGGTCGAATTACTCACACGACAACTTCACCTACGCAGCCCCTCTCACAAAAGTGCGAGACAAGTTGGGCGAGCCGGCAGTCCACTGCAAGAGTTAGCCATATCACACGACATGGATAGCCTGCGCATCAGTTCGAGCTCTAGTGTCAATGCCCAGGGAAGCCCGCTTAAGAAAGTCCAGAAGATGACGGAGAGAAAGTGGGATATCTTCGACGAGGATGATTTCCATTGATCGGTGCTCTTTACTGGAGGTACATATTAATTCGAGGCAAGCAAGAGTATGTCAGGGTTATTTTGTCTGTCGATATGGAGTATAGTAAGCAAGTAAGGTGTTGGGGAGTTCCACCTGCATAGCTATCTGCCTAACTCATTCTCAATCACAATTTCTTCTTTTCAGTGCACATCTCGGATCGAATAGCGTATGCCATCAGACTCACTATCATAAATCCAAAATGCAATAGGGGCCAAAGCCAAGAACAGACTTTTGTGTATTTTTTCCAGTGGCATCACCACCCTAAGCTTGCAAGCTTATGTAATATCTTCTACTTCTTTTCTCCCAACAATGCCACTCCTGGGGAATCTTGCTTCATCTATCTACAAGTGCAGTTCGTGGGCCCTCCCATCACCTGTCTATGTATATCATCCCCATGCCAAAAACGTAGCGGTATCCGTGCTATCCCAACATTTTTGAAAACTAGTCATAACATCATAGCCGTCTCTAGCGACAAGCTTAAAGCCCCTCATGGAGGAAGAGATTCTTCTAGCCGGTGGGACGAAATCCAAGTTGTCCATCCTGCAGATTGGTTGCGGGGCTGTTGTCTATATTCATGCCGTATCTATATTGGCAGAAGGCGAAGAAGAGGTCTGGCATCAAGCAAACATCATTCAGCTGGGATTGTCGCTGAACCGGCCATCTGCCTGAGTGGGTACTCGGACGGCTCTCTTACGGCGGAAAACCGTTGCTTTTCTGCGGACTGTTTGCGTGGGGATCTCGCCATTAGCTATCTGCCGCTCCTGAGCATACCCCTCGCGTCTCTCCTGTCTTCTCTGCTCGATCTTCTCCTGGCTAAGGGACGAGAATCCCCCTCGCCGCTTAAAGCATGTATCCAGGACTAGATTGGCGTCTATCAGCCGTCGTGGGATTGTCTGTACCACTTGGAAGATCTCCATCTGGTCGCTCACGTTCTTAATCTCCTGCTCACCGATCTTGAAAATGGTGAGAGCGATGCGGAAGAGCGTCTTCGACCCTTCGTAGAAGAACGAGTCCCAGACTCGGAGCGTCGTCTCGATGGGCAAGGTCCCGATGAAGCAGGACATGAACCAGGCGGTGGCACAGAGCGTGATGGGCGGAAGACGCATTGAGACTTTGGGGTCGACCGTCGTGCCGTCTAGTTCGCCACCAATCTTCGCCCAGACCGAGGGCATGGTCTCACGTATCGAGATCATAAGAACGCCGAGATCGACGTTCGCGCCTTCGAGGTTCACCTCGTGTGTACCAGGGAGATAGACGTGCGTGATAATATTGAGCATCCAAAATGACTTCTCTTCGTTCATAAACAAGAGCAACAGGCCTGCAAGGAAGTTAAGAGACTGGCAGTATCCGATTCGGGGGTTGTATATGGCGAATGCTTGGAGGACGCGGCGAAGGGACTGCACAATGGGCGTCTCAGGCTCCGGGGCATCATCTGTTCCTGTCGAGTCAGGTTTGAAGCGGATATTGTCGGGGAACGTGCGATTGAGGTCTCGCTCGATGATTTCATTGTCCGTTTCAGAGACTCCGCCAGCCGCAGCTTTGCTAATCAGTTCGCCGTACACGCCAGGGTGTCTTGAGAGCATGCCTGGCCCGCCGGCATAGTAGAACCACGCATCTCCTCTCCAATCGGGCGGGATCCCTTTCCGCACGAACCTCTTTACCTTATTACTCTTGGGAGGGAACTGGTTTGGACGGTCTGTCATCAGACTTCCCTCTTTTAGGAGAGTCACCCATTTCCGATGCCGTCGTGCGAGATATTCGTTGTATGGACCACTCCAAGCCTCGTACTCCTCGAGCGACACATGCTGTGTCTTCTTGCGGAAGCCATAACGATCCCGGGTGGAATCCATCTCGACTGGAGCTGCTCTCGTCATCGGCCGGCTCGTGGCCGTCCCGTCAAAGAAGAAGTTCTGCAGATCGGCGGGGCTGTCGACCCCGCTGATCGGGGTATCCGGATGGCTCTCCACACCCCCGGCTCCGAGCATAGGCGATGAATCCCGTATGACTTGGGTCGAAGGGCGGACCAGTAGAGATTGGTTCATAGCCTCACATATATTTGATATTCTCTTGTCTTCCGAGGTTGCCGTCGTCGGCCGGGCCCCATCATTATCCTCCATGCCCGAGTCGCTAAAGCCCCCTTCGTACATTCCCAGAAAGTCATCCACGCTCAACCCCTCATCCTTTCCAAAGATGGACGTCCTCGAACTGCTCTTGGTCAGGACGCTGCTCCTCTCGGTCCCGCTCGTGCCTAGGTAACTCGAATGCGTGGTCAGGGCGGATCGGAAGCTCGCGCGCACCTCGTCGCCCTCAAACGGCCGCGATGCCGGCTCCCATCTGTGTGCTGAATAATTACTGTCGGGTCTCTCCATTCCTCGCAGCGGCCGGTGGTTCAATGTGTTGAGCTTCCGCTGCCGGGCGTGGACATCGGAAGAGTGGAAGTCGGGGATGGAGGTCGAGGGTCGGAGCGTCACGGTTGGTGTGAAGTACGCAGCAGATTGCGAAGAGGAGGTGGAGAGGCCACGGCCCCGAGATATGGTCTCGTCTGCCGGTGCATGATTCTGCCCCTCGTCATGGGCCGGGGAGGGCACGGTGGCGGTGCCTGGGAGGAGTGATTTGGACGACTCGTTCCTCCGCGGTTGGGAGGGCCGGGCGAGGGCGTCGACCTGGGCTTCGGGAGACCGGCGGCCATCTAAAGGATGCGATCGGTGGCTGCTGCCCTCATGATGACCGTTGTGAGCGCTGGCGCTGTGGTTGTAGGCGGCACGTAGTCGGGAGGCCTCTGAAGGTTTGTTATGTAAGCTGGGAGGGATTTGGGGCGGAGACGAAAAGGATCGAGCAGGATCGGTGGAAGGAGGCCGCGATAGTGATGGACGGAGCATCTGGGCGGGCGGAGGAGCTCGGGCTGACATGGCACTTGACGGCGACCGTGAGCGGGAAGGCATCGCGGGCGGTGGTGGTGAAGGCAGCGGAGGTGTTGCGGTTGCTACTGCTGCTGATGCGTGGGCGGAAGCGCTGGGCGACGATGGCCGCGAGCTCTTGGAGCTCGTCGACGGGGCCCGTGAAGGGTACAAGCTGAACCTCATGCTGACCTGCTTCCTCACCGACCGTCCTCGATCGGGCGCAACGGGGGCGCCATCGACCATGCTCGCGGCCGCTGTCGTCGCCTCTCTCTCTCTCTCTCTCTCTCGCCCTTCTCTCGCGTGTGGTAACCCGGGGAGCGATGTTGATCAGCTCAGGGGCCGTGGCAGGAAGGCCGGTGGGTGGCGGAGGCAGCGATGGATGGAGAGGGATCGGAGTGCATTGGGGTGGATGGAGACGTCGGGGCGGGCGCTGGCATCGGCATTGGCCTCGACCGCAATGCCATGAAGGGGTCAGGTAGGGTGTGGTGGTCGGGTTGGAGGTGGGTTGTGCGTGGTGGTCAGTGGTTGTCGTGGTGCGTGATTCCTGGGTGGACGGCCCTCGGTCTCAGGTTTCGCAACGTCAATGCAACGCATCTGCCAAACTTCGCAATTTTAAAAAAGTCAGCCTCCTTCCGCCGTCCCCTGCATTCCTTCTTGCCCATGCCGGCAGCTGATGTCGGCCCATGGGAGGGATGGAGCCTGGCTTTGCCCCATGATTTGTGTGCTCTTCGGGTCAAAAAGAAAATCCATCGCAATATATGCCCAGCACCACGGTCAATCCATGGCCGGGCGGATATAGGGGCACATCGATATATTGACGCATGGGGCACACTCCAACACGCGTTGGTAACGTCTTAGACCAATGGATTGTTTCGTGTAGTGCTGGTCACACGCGAGGAATGGTGTTTGCTTGGTTAAAGGCAATATGTAGGCCTGTAAGACAGCTGTTGATATCGACATAGCTTGACAACTTGGCCAAGATTCGTGAATAGCCTTTCGCGATTCAAAATTTCCCTTAACCGGATAAATAAATGCGTAAGTATTTCACATCCAGAAAATTTTGGGAGAGAGATAATCCAGAGGGTTTTTCATATCGACATCCACTCAACTTTCCAACCTCCAAAGCCCCCCCCCCGGGGGCCTTTACCCCTGTCTATCTATGAGGTGATATCAGTTCTCGAAATTTCAAGCTAACTCAATGCTGATTGTTCATCTATCCATTTCAGTCATAATGGCTTCATAAACCGTAGTTACGGCCTAGAGGTGACGAATCTTGGGTTTTTTTATAAAATAATCTTCACTTGTGTCTTCCTTTGAGTAATTCCAGTTGTAAATTAATATCAGATCACCAATGCTACAACATATCAGAAAAAGTCGCAATGCGGGTACCTTCCATAAGTCTTTCCAGTCGTTCAATTAGGTATATTCCTTCGTGGCAATATCCAAAACTGCAACAATCATGTTCCCCTCACTGACAACTCAGTGTGATGTTTGTGGATGTCGATGCGCCTGCTCCTCCATTTTCCATCAACGCAAAAGTATACTCTCCAGGCTCAACCGCCCAATTGTATCCTTTGTCGAGGATGGTCAGGTACCGAGAAACTTCTAGATCCATTGTCACGGAGGCTGATTCTCCAGCGGCCAGATACACGCGGGTGAACGCCACGAGCTGTTTTGTGGGGCGGGTGATTGAACCTACACGCCCAAGGACATAAACCTGTGGCACATAGCTACCTTCCATGACCCCATTATTGGTAACGGTAAGGTGGAATGTGATAATTGATGTTGGCGAGAAGATCGTGTTCGAGCTGCCACTACTATTTCCATTCCCGGACGATGTGACCGTGGCACTGAAGCCAGAGACGTCAAACGTAGTGTAAGAGAGGCCATACCCAAAGGGATACTATAGTTAAGAGAAGGAATAATAAGTTCCGCCATCTTCTAGCTTATATGTTTTGACATGGGCCAAGGGACTTACAATTGGCGTGGATGGTAAATCGGTGTAGCCTCTAGGAAAGGACGGCTTATAGCTATTATCGCCAATTAGTAAATATAACTACACATCAAGAAGGACGGGCACTGACTTATAGTAAACGGGAATGGTTCCCACGTTGTATGGAACGCTCAGAGGCACTCGGCCGCCAGGGTTGATAATGCCAAAAAGAGCGTCCGATATAGCTTGGCCACCTGCTTGGCCACCAAAAAACTGAAAGACGTTAGACTATGATTAAATTTCATTCAGAAGATAGCTTGCCGTATTCAGGACTGCCGCGGCCTGACTGTAATAGTCTGGGATTGCAAATGGGCGGCCTCCCTGGAGTACTAGAACCACAGGTATGTTGAGAGCAAATATGGCATCAGCTAGGGCAGCTATATTACAGACTAAGTAAGTTTCTATGTTATCTGGGAAGTCACAGAGGTGCATACTTTGATTGGGAGGTAAACCGAGAGTTGCCCTGTCTCCGCCTTCGCCATCAGAGTTCCATGCTGCTCCAACAACAAGGACAACGATATCGGAAGACTTGGCAAGATCAACAGCCTATTATTCATAAATTAAGTGCCTGCATTTTCGAAGGATGGCATGACTCACTTTCCCAACTGGATCATTTTGATCCACCAGATTCCAAAAAAGGATGATCTGAGCATTGAGTGAGTTGACATTCTCAAGCTTCTGGTAATAGTTCCACGCCTGGTATTCTACACGAATCTTATGATCAGCCCCTTGCTTAAAACTAAATGGAGCAGAGCCTGGCGGAGCTTCTGTCCCGCTACTCATTCCGGGTATATTGGACAGAATATTTCCAGACGTGGTTTTCTCTGCTTCAACTAGTAATTGGCCGTCAATATATAGCTTCGCGGTTGTATTTGCGTACACGGCAACTCCAAGCCAGCCTTCGACGTCCGCATCTACTGGCACTGACAAGCTTCCTTCCCAAGTAACACTGAAGTTGTTTGAGGGAAGACCGTTAGGTGGGTACAGGCCCCAGTCAAGACTAGGGGTCTCCAATTTCTGAAACCTCTGGTCCGCAAAGTTAGTATCTGCGTAATACGTTGCTAAAAGACTGCCTGTGGTTCCGTTTGGCGCGGAGAGGTGGTAAGGTGGGATATTATATTGGCCATTGTATGTCCATGAGTTTGCACCCCAGCTGGTAACAAGCTGCGTACTGGTGGCATTCTGTTCAAGGTACTCAGACACAGCTTGACGGATTGTAGTAGCATGTGCAACTGGGTAACCGCCAAACTGTCCCGAATAGTCACCAAAATTGAAAGTGTCAGCGAACGGACCGATCAGTGCAATTTTCTGGATACCACTCTCTTTTGTTTTGAGTGGTAGTATAGAGTTATGATTTTCTAAGAGAACCATAGCTTTCTGTGCTGCTTCAAGGGCCAGAGGGACATGCGATTGCGTTATAGCCTCAGAGTCAACGTCTTCGGGAATGAACCGGTTGTCGAAGAGTCCTAGGTCATATTTGACACCAAGGATTCTTTTGGCCAAGGATTGTAAAGTTGACTTGGGAAGAGTCCCATTATTGACAATTTCTACTGTGGCCTGTGCTATGTCAGATTATGACGTGCGTTTCTGCTTAAGACTGACATTTATGTATGTATCTAGTGGAAAATCGTAATATTGGACCATCCCACCTGCGTTATGCCATTGGGCAATGGTATCTCCAACAGAGCTGGTTACAAGATGGGTTGAAAGAAGCTCAGAGAGACCTATTTATAAGATAAGTTAGCAAGGCCTCTTACTCTGACAGTTACATGCACACCTCCATCATCTGCAGTGATGTAGCCTAGGAAGTATATTGTTAGCCACAGTCATGCCTCTCTTTTGGCGGCTCAACAAACCATCAAACCCCCAGTCATTGAGTGCTTTGTACAAAATTGGATTCAGGGAGCATGGAACATCGTCGAATTCGCTATAAGCCCTGGATTTTTGGTTAGGGTATATACTCCCTGCATATTAGTCTGATATACATACATCATTACTCCCTTCACACCGCCAAGGTCAACAGCTGCTTTAAATGGAACCAGCATTTCCTGTATGACTTGTCTGACACCATATCCCATAAATGGCGCTGCATTATGACCGGCCTGAGGAGATCCATGAGCGGCAAAATGCTTCAGAGCGTTAGCACAATGATGGGCCAATGACATATCAAGCAGCAAACCTTCATGACCGGCACAACTGCGTCAGAATCAAACCATGTTCCATTCTTCGAAAGACCAGAAGCGTATGCAACTCCCATATGAGACGTCAGAACCATGTCTTCTCCCCATGCCTCTATGCATCATATTAGTATTGCATTCTCGTATAGTTATATAAGCAGGAATCTCATTAACCTTGAGCTCGACCCCACCTTGGATCCTTTCCCAGATCCAAAACAGGCGCAAAGCAAGCATGAATGCCAATGGAGCTTGCCTCCTCCCCAATAGCTCTTCCAACTTGGTAAACAAGACTAGTATCGAAGGAAGCCGACATCCCAAGCGACTGTGGAAAGAGGGACTGTTTAAAGGAACCTACACCATGCAAACACTCTCCAGTTTGCAAGAAGGGTATATCAACCCTCGATTTCTTTGTATTTAGAGTCTGCATATCATTATACTGCGATTTATTTGTTGGATACCAATCGTGTATTACACCGATTGGTGATGTCGGCGCCAGATGCATTCTTTCATCTAGAAGCGACAATATTAAAATTGACACATATGCTTAAATAATAGTCGAAGAGCTTACCCCATAGCCCATTATCTGAATTGGGACCAATAATGCTGTCGGCAAACATGAGATGGAATTGGAGCACTAAATGCCAAATCGCTCAATCAGCCTTGCTATTTTGGGGAGAGTTTGCAGCCAATCATCTCAAGACTGGATGAGAGGTAAAATCGGTTGCCTCTGGTCGTCATTTTGAATAATGAGTAATAAAATTGTAATGCGGCGAAGAATCTTCATTCTGTTGCAATATGTACTGACTTACCTAGCTCTTGTACGGTAAGATTGGCCACCAGCGAATCCAGAAAAGCATCTTTTTTAGTGTCTACACTTCGAGGGGCTGTGTGACTGACGCCATTAAAGCCACTTACGGTCAGTTGGTGGTTAAAGTTAAATTCATTTGGCAAGAGCTGTCCTACAGCCAGGCCGGTAAGCGCAAGAGGAGGTAGAAACCTCATAATCAATATCGCGTTTATGTTGCACTTCAATATTCCTGTCGCGGGACATAATCAACTATTCTTTGATCGCAGTATAAATGCCAGTAATTCACAGGTAACCTAGCAATTAGGTCTATCATTCTCCCGAATAAACCACTTTTTGACTATTACATATTGTAGAGTGGGACATGTTACATTGATCGACTCGGAGGTATTACGAGCGATGGTGACGATGCTGGCCACATAATACTGCCGATCTTGTGTCCTACCCCGCGATCCCCGCCAGCAGCAGCTTCTTTTACGGTTCCTGTGATCGTATAAAACACTTATCTACTGTTAATTTACCCGGACCTTATAAAATACTCTGCAGATTTGCCAATTTAACCGATGTGACCTGCTTTAGTGGACAATCGCCAAGGTAATGAACTTCAGAACTGTTGGTTCCGCCGAGATTTTTCCCCCACTCAACCCCGCTCGAGAGCAAATGAGCAGATAATGAGCAGATCGCGGAGCCATTTAAAGACATGATTTGTGTAGGGAAGTACGGGTATTAGTGCTGGAGCCGGGTGACATGAGCTCAAACAAGTTAGCATATCGGCAAGTTCTTGTTATCTTTGCGGTCCCGACGTCTACAGAGTACCTGCCGTGCCCTCCTTGCATGTATGCAAAGCAAACGGGATTGGTGACCTGAACCTCTTGGTGAATTTTTATTACTTTTATCAAATAATATTGCAGATCTAAGACAACTGTAGATTTGCTGCAAAGTTGCGACGTGCAATAAAATCCTTGGAGGCAAAGATGACGCTGTTTGATACATATCTAGATCGTATTACCTACTTCTAGGTAGTTTCTCCTTAATACCCAGTGAATAAAAGCATTATTCACTTCCCCACTGGGCTATGAACTCACAATTAATTGGATGTGGAATTAAAACCGAGGCTTTAAAGCTAATTGGACGGTATTTGATCCTTTGACCTACTGGGATCGATATTCTGAGATTTTTTCGAGGCATTATAAAAGCTTTCATGTGTAACAAGCCCCTAGCGCTGCAGGCAACGAGGACTCTTCCCTCAGATTCACTCCTATAGTCCTCTACCTTCTACTACTCCTCTGCTTGAATCACGTGCAGTACTTGAAGGTGTTTACCTACCTAGATAGGTAGACTCTAAGCAGTGCCTTTTAGTTGGACTAGATCAAATAATTGACGCCGCGTCAACAGAGTATTTTAAGACGCAAATCTCAAACAGAAGGCCAAATAAATAATTGACGATGCATCATATTTTGAATCATGGCCCTGAAGATTGCTGGAGCCAGCACTACTCGCAAAGACATCGAGTCTTAGGCACGGGATGTGGCGGGAAAAGGGGCTTAAGCGAGACCACTAAGTGAAGTGGTGGCCTGTGCTAGGTGTGGCTCTAGGCTCTACATTGGATGGACCTGATATTAAATGGGATAAGTAGACCCGTAGCTGTTGAATGTTTGGTCGGTGTCGGTATTGATTTTGCTTGCAATATTTCGCATGGATCGCCTAACTAGCATCCTTTCATTCCAGAATACTTCTCACGAAGCAAACAGCATTTATCTATATGCGAATGCACTGAGTACTCTCACGATAATCAGACAATGTAACTCGAAGGCGTATGACTTTATTCATTCTTTGATTTAATATACTGCGGTGTCATATGATCAGGTACGAGCAGAATGCTGAATTGGATAAAGTAAGAGCGAAAAGCCTTTTCGATTGCGTGTGTTCTCGGTTGGCATTCCATACCAAGAAGCCTCAGGTATGAGAGAGAAACCCAGGTAAATCAGTCTATGTTTAGCCCCAACGCCGATTGTTGTTTATCGTTACCTCGTCGTATCATTCATCCTGTCACCATGCACCCCAATCATCTATCCTCGTCCCAAATGCCATTCAATTGTTTTGCTGCTGATGAAAGAGTTCACTACACCTCTTATTTTCCTATGGCATATTGCGCCGTGTATTTCTTTGCCTCTTTTTCATATAATGGTCGATTATTCTTGAACAACTCTGCTGAAGACGTTTCAAGCGCGTCATCAGGGACTGGCTCGATCAACAAATTTTGGGTAGCGATCAACACATTCATAATCCGAGAGCTTGGCTTCCACGTATCCCCCTTCAGAATGCCAATGCACATGCTTCCTTGCTCATCGAAGGTGACGTTGGGGTGCCAGATACGGGTCTTAAAATTTATGGTCGGTGGCTTGAAGGGATATTCAACAGGTAGTGTAAGGAGCAGCTTGAATTTACCACCCTGGATGTATGTCAACAGGAGATACATAATGAGGAGGTAGACTGAGTCATACAACGTAGGGAGAACCTTCGGGTCCGTCCATTGTGATGTCCCAGTTGTGGACGTTGGACTCATCGACAAGCCCAATTATCATGCCGGCCGGGGGGTTGCTCGTCACCTCTGCAAGCTCCTGCACATCATCAGCATCTCTGCTTTCGAGCATAAAGCGGTCTACAGAATGCCCACCTTTGCGATCCGCTTCTGGGCAGACATCTTGACTTCTGGCGGGGTCAAATTGGGTCGTACGGCGGTAGAAGAGGACGATCAGTGAGGTGCTGAGAAGAAGTAAGTGTCGGTCAGCCAGGAGGAAGCAGCAAGAATAAATACACGAGCACGAATACCACTCTATGCCTAGATTTGGATTCGTAGACAAAGGATTTGTAGTCAGAAAGAAGGGCGCAGAAGCTCTCACGTCACAACAAAAAAGTACAGCAAGGTTCTAGGCCCCGCAATACAAAGATTGGCTGGGATATTAATAGACGAGCGAGGCTGAACCGCCGAGATAGGTAATATTTCACCTTCCACCTTCCTGGCTATGGAATCAAAGACCCGAAGGACTGGAATCACTTGTGCGCTAAGCAGAATATCAAAATTATTGCAAAGAAGCGGCAGTGAGGCGCAGGGAGGAATTATGGAATACCGACCCGCCTCATTTCCGGTTATGCTGACTTGCTGCCGTGCTGTTTGAAGCTTTAATCGTCAGATCCGAAGGTGATAGAAAGTCTGTATATGTGCCATACTTAGCACCTGAATAGACTATAACCCCCTCTTATGCATTGAATCTTTTCTGAGACATGCTGCTCTAGGTATACATCCAAAACGCCGCCCACTAGGTGCTGCTTATAAACGAGTATTCACACTTCCAGCCTTTACTCTCTTTGTAATATAGCCGTGAGGCCCATGATCCCTAGTGCCACTGTCTTCAACCACGGGTGTTCGCTCAGCATAATCGTCACATAGCCCACAAAAGGGATATAGCCCACAACGCTCCCAATGATATCCTGCCTTTCGAGATAATCCTGGCCCCGCGCGTATAATTCTGTATCATCCGCAACATTGTTATCACCTTTGGTCAACAGCTGTGCTTCGCTCCTACACAACAGAGATTAGCCACTATCTCATCATAGGATATAAAGCCGGCGGAGCGCATAGCATACCCTGTACCGAACTTCCTCACTACTCGATGTACAATAGGGATGTCCTTCCCCTTCACATTGTACACCACGATCTCGCCAACCTTAGTCTCCTCAAAGAAATTCCTATTCCATAGAAACAATAAATCACCACGTTGAAACGCTGGCTCCATGGAACCGGACAGAACAACGACAATGGGCGATGGTGAGTCAGCGATCACAGACAGTCCTTTCCACATCATGAAGGCCGTGGACAGGATTAGGCCGAAGGTGATAATCTGCGACGCAGCCTGACGGGGATTTCGGAGTGCGGAAAGCATGTTGGGTAGCTCTTCGAGATTCTGGCTTCAGCTTTAAGGAAGGGTTACGGGGTAGGAGGTAGGAGGAAACGCGTGTGCGAATGGGATAGGTCAACAGAGGATTGAAAGAGAAAGAAAGGAAAGAAGGGAGCCCGCGGAGTCAGGACACCAGGAATGAGCGGTAGGTAAAACGGTTGTCTGAATATCCGGTCAGGTTTATCGCGATGGCGGCTCTAGAGTTGTGGACACTTCTCTGACGTGGATAAGTTATGCGCTCTTTATGCCGCGCTGTAATTTATGCACTCATTCTCTACTACCACGAACTTGGACTATGCAACTCGTCACGGGAGCCTGAACACCCAAAGGAAGAATTATTAGTATGGCTTGATACACACCAGGCAACAGCTAAGTTATTGTGTTTAATGATATTGTGCTTCTTAGGGTTCTGGGCGCTATTAAATCACCGCCCTAGGAGGCCGTCACGTTACCTCCTGTAGAGAGAGGGAGTTCTAGACAAGGCAGATAGAGGCATACAGTTTCAATAACTCGAGCAGTTGTCTCTTTGCTGGCACAACATGGAACTGTCTAGCTTTGTCCCAGCTGCACGGTCGCATGAATCATTTGGGTATCATCTATCCATTATCCTGCTATTCTCTAGGCTTCAGTCATTTCCATATGACCCAAATCCCTCATGTTAAGCATGCTTTATCAATGACACCTGTTAAGACCTCACTCGGTAACACAACCAAGAAGTTGAAATTGCTTGAAATTATGCTTCAAAGCATACGCAAAATGCATGAGATCACGACAGATCGACTCCCCTTATCGGGCAGTTTTATAACAGTCACGGTATATGAAGAAACGTGACTTGGCACCTCCACATCAACCCGCCCTGCTGCGCCCCAGCCAACACTGCACAGTTACGAAAGTACATGCCCGACATCCCAGGAGCACAAATCATATCGGCGTCAGCATCTCTGACGCATCTGTGCAGCAACAGCACACGAATAGCAACTCCCAATGGCCCGAGATGTAAGGCAGCGCTTGCGCCTTGGCGGCCATGCGCCTAATGGCTGGTATATATGGCCGCCAAACGTCGCGCGGCTTGCCTTCCTTTCCTTTCTTCCTCACCACAACCATCGGGTCGCAAATCAGCATACAAGAATCTCTAGTCTTTCATTCAAGATCTAGAGACCTTCTTCCTGGGCCCTGTCAATCCTTTCCTGTGCGTCAGCTCTCTTTCTTGGGACCGATCCCCGACACTCTTTTCGTCGCTCGTTCAACCAGCCCCACCATCTCGAAGTTTATATCTCTTTAGCAGGCAGCACTCACAGTCATGTCAGTATTCATGCGCTCGTTCCGGTCGGGCGACCGCGTGGAGAAATCGCAGACTGTCAAGCTGAAGAGGGCATACATTCGGGATCCCTCGAAGTTGTCGAAATTGCAACGGTCGTTCGAGAATGGCCCACCGCACCCCCGCAGCCCACCGACTGCGAGTGAAGTGGGCTCTCTCACCAGCCCCATAGTGACCTTCACTGTGGGGAGGGAAGGGCGGCTGTTTGCAGCGCACGAGGATGTGCTTGCACTGTCCCCGGTCTTTTCCGCGGCGTGTAGAAGCCAACTCGTTGCGCAGAGCAAGAGGATCGATCTTCCGGATGAAGAACCGGAGATATTCTCCTGCGTTTTGGAGTATCTTTACGTATGTTCCTTTGCTTTGCGGCCGGTCCTTTAATTTCTTGCCTGATATGTGTACTAACCACGCGGGATCACAGAAGGGTGACTATTACCCCCGCTTGCTGCACCGCAAGCGCCATAACTCTTGGGAGCTCGAAGACGCGGTGGTGAACTCTCCCAACCCACAAAATCCCATAGGTGGTCGCGGGTCCGTCGAAGCCACAACTTACATCTCCGCCGTGGGCGAACACCTCTTGAAGGATACCGTCATATATTGCGCCGCAGAGAAGTACGGTCTGGAGGAGCTCAAGCGCCTTGCCCTCCGGAAGCAAGGATTGCAGAGCGGAATCGAGGTCGCAACGATACTGCGTTCTGCGCGATATGCTTATGACAACACGCCGGACTCGGATTCGCGGCTCCGCGCTCATTATCTGGCCCTAATCATAAGATGTCGCAAGACATTTAAGCGGAGCGGAACCATGCAGTTAGAGATGGAGAGTGGGGGAAAACTTTTCTTTGACCTGTTTGTTGCGTTGTGCAATCATGTCGATGATATTGTCGATATGGGGTAGGTGCTTTTTCATGCTCTCTCATCACCATCTTCCAAATTTCAACTTGGCGAGCGAGCGAGATAGACTAACATACATATAGAAACTCCCGTAGCCCCAAGACCATCTAATATTGCGCTCTAAGACGTCGCTTCAGGTACAGCTTCGGGCGTTATTTTGTTGATTTTGAGAGACGGATTCTCCATCAGATTGGAACCAGAGATATGGAGAAATTGCGTTGCTTACACACATAACTCCATTCACTTCGCACACTCTAGTGCACACGAGGTTGGCCGCCTTTTTGATGATCTCAGAGGTATTAATATTTGGCCTAAATTCCTCGCTTCTCGGATTAACTTTGTGCTAACCAGAGATACAGACCATCTCCTCTATTCATTTATAATACCCCTTGCGTTGTTGTTTTGGTTTGCATGGAAATAGAATTTCCAAGAAATTGAAATCTGGGAGGATAGTTTTGCGTTGTGATTTGTGTCGTTTGAGCAAGGTTTTTCTAGGGTCCGTTCCTCTTTCAATTTGCCCTTCTCATCTACCCTCTTATCTGACTCGTTCTCACTCGTGAGATGCAGGTTGCAAGCAACTCATAAGAGAACCACACTCCCCACTTGGTCCACGACCCCCACAACAATCTCCTTTCTGATGGGATGCATGGTGATGCTGTAGCAAAGTTCACGATCTTGATGATTGTGCTTGTGGATCTCCCTAGTGGACACCTAACTTGGCCCGCGCGATTAGCAAAGGATAATGAGAGATTCGGCCACCTCAAACTTGCAGCCCTATTGCAAATAATGTGAAGTGAAATTTTGATACGCATGACGACCGCTGATCGTCCTCCAACCGCAAGAGACATTCAGTTCCCTACCTATCGCCTCACCCTTTAAACTCTTACGTATTATAATCTATTCACTTCTCTGCCTGGTTATATATGGCGAAGCTTTCCAGCCTCACATAAATATATTATTTCTTCGCCTAGTATTAAAGTTCGACTGTCAACAAAGGACTTAGGACGAATAATAAATTGAGACGTGAGTTGCAAGAAATCAGTCCATTGCATATCTACACCAATAAAGCTGTTTGCTTGTGCCCATAGAAAAAAAGCGTCTTTTATCAAGACACGCCCTCGCTAAATCACAGTACAATGCTGCCGCGGTAATGCACTGGCGTGACAACTTCAGTCATCCTTCTTCATATCAAATTTTGTTTATAGGATCATATCAGACTTGCTTTAATTAGTTCCTAAGAGCAATGGTCACAGTAATGGTACGATTCGGTTCCTCTTCGTTTGCTTCACTGGTCTGACACGGCACAGCGGAAAGGGCCTACAGAGGTTGATATTCTAATTCTTGGAGCCGGCTGGTCTTCCACATTTTTAATACCATTGCTGCTCAAAGAACATATCACTTACGCTGCGACGACTACTACTGGCCGAGATGGCACTCTAAAATTTAAATTTGAATGTGACGCTAAGAATCTGGAAGAATACGAGTCTCTCCCCGCCGCGAAAACTGTGTTGATTACGTTTCCACTAAAAGGAAAACACCAGTCATTCTGTTTATACAAGACATATACTGAAACCCACAATCATTGCAATATACCATTCCATTTCATTCAGCTGGGAAGCACTGGAATTTTCACTATTCCTGGTCAAGATCTCTGGGTAACGAGACATTCAAAATACGATGTATCAAATGCGAGAGCAATCGCAGAAGACGAGATGTTGCAACTAGGCGGCTGCGTCCTAAATCTTTCAGGTCTATGGGGCGGTACCAGGCAGCCCCAGAATTGGGTTGATCGAGTCGCACCGACGAAAGACATGTTGAAGGAGAAGGCCTCATTGCATCTGATTCACGGATACGATGTTGCTCGAGCTGTTATTGGTGTCCATCAAAAATTTCACCTGGCTATAGGACAACGATTTGTCAGTATCTTCTAATCTTCGTAAGTCGCAACTAACGGAATATTACAGTTGTTAACAGATCTTGTCGTCCATGACTGGTGGGCCATGATTCTCGGTTATGCTAAGGATAACGAAGAGAATGAGAACATGACACACTCGCGAATCAAGTGGATTGGAGAGCTGATGGATGAACATCAAGTGAGAGCGCTGCCCAGGTCTATGGAGCAGCTTGGCCGATGCTATGATTCTCGCGACTTTTGGGCAACATTTGGAATGATGCCTGTCCGCACTTATACTGTGGGCTAACAGCTCATCTTCAATAAATTGACGTAAGGCGGGATGATAGGACCTAGCACAAACAATCTTGCTGAACTTACATATAGTTCTAAGAACCCGAATTTTATTGGTCGAAGATCTGACAGCCGGCCATACGTTTGTTGGGGCAGAAGAATGAGTGAAGCTGAAGTTCGATAGACCTCGGAGCAGATACCTCTCATAGCCCTCACCATCCTCAATGTCTTCGTAGCATATAATGCTATGGTTGAATTCTTTGTGCCAAGGAGCGCCAGGTTTCTCCACCAGGGTCCAGGCAAGGTTTTGGCCATTTCCGTCCGTTGATTAACCGTTGAAAAAGAACTGATCTACAAATACGCTGGGACTTCCAGATCCCCATACAACGTTCCAATGTCCTGGATTGGTCAAAGTTAAGGTACGGGTCACCTTTCGGCTGTTTCCTGTTTAATGACGCGATGTGTGGAATGCAGCTCATTTATATGTGCTGGACAACTTCTTATGTAGTCGAATGTTTATAAAAGGTATTGGATTATTTCATTCTATTATCATCTCCAGATATTAAGACGGATTGGCACAGACCCCTGAAATATATTCCCGTATCAAAACAGACTCCCAGCCACTCATATCACTGCCCATCATGAAGATATCCGCAATTTTCAGCATTACTCTCTTTGCAGTGTCTGCATTCGCGGCACCCCATTCAAACGGTGGCCATGCTCGCCGTCTAGAGCGTCGAACAGCTCGAGAAATACGGACAACGAATCCGCTTAAGGTTATCGGGTCGACTGATGCTCTACCCGACACTAACGCCACTGAGGTCGAATACAGCTCAAACTGGGCAGGGGCAGTTCTGACTGCACCTCCAGCAGGCGAGACATTCAATTCTGTCTCGGGCCAGTTCGTTGTCCCAACCCCGTCTGTCCCACAAGGCGGCCGTGGCGGTAAATACTCAGCGGCTATTTGGGTCGGTATTGACGGTGATACTTACGGCAACGCTATTTGGCAATCCGGTATTGATATCAGTGTCTCTGGCAGCCAAATATCCTTTGATGTGTGGTACGAATGGCTTCCAAGTCCCTCCTATGATATCCAGGGCTTCTCGATTAGTGCTGGAGACATCATCATCATCACTGTTAGTTCTAGCAGCAAAAGCGAGGGCTCAGTTACTCTCGAGAATATCAGCACTGGACAGTCTGTCACTCAATCTGCCAGCGCCCCAAACTCTAACGCTGTTCTCGGTGGCCAAAACGTGGAGTGGATTATTGAAGACTTTGATGTTGGTGGATCTCAAGTCCCTTTTGCTGACTTCGGCACTGTTCTCTTCACCAATGCTGTGGCATCAACATCTTCCCAGTCCGTCGGCACGGACGATGCTGTCATCATCGAAATGAAAGATTCAAACGGTAATATCTTGACCAATGTCTCCCTCCCCAACTCATCGGAGATTAAGATTGTCTATAAATAAATTCCTTCTTGGAGAGATGGAAATTGATTGAATTGCGGATTACTACTACTCTTGTATGCTTTGGCACCTTGCCCTAATTTGTGTCGTCCTTGCAATGATATAGTCCGATTAGGTCATATTCATGGCCTTGGTATTCCCTTGATAGATAAGATAACTGAATACACACCAATTTCAGAGTGCGGCAACCGCTTCTCAATCAAGTCCAATGCAAAGTCGCTCCCTCCCACATCCTAACCTAACATGCCGAGAAAGTTTCGTGGTCATCCTCTATTGGTATAGGGCTAGCTATTCATATGATCTACTCTCAGTAATTCAAAGCTACCACAAATTCTTATGATCGTGCTGAGAATGCCGATGGAGCGTGTCTTAGAATAGACCCCTCATGACCACACCTGTCTTAGAACTTGTTATTCGCCTGTCAGTATCCAAGGTATTCGAGAACCCAGTACAAACGTGATTCAAAATGTTTCAACACGGTATCATGCTTTAATTGTTGTACCTGTCAGGTTTATTTATGACTATCTTAGGCAGCTATATTAAGTAGAAAGTACAGACGGACAAACTTTAATTAAAATGATCAAGACGAGTTATAGAAGTGAAGCCATCCAACATAACTGACGAGCCGCCGATAGACGCCACTATAAAATAGGAAGAAGCTCAAATTGCGTCATACAGCTATAGGGCATAGAGGGTGCTCAAAGCTATTGATAATCACTTATGGTGGAATTTCAGACACATAGATTCATGACGTTCTTGGAGCGTCTAACTGCCCTAGATCAGAGACATCTTGGTCGGTACAGAAAGTATAGTGGATTCTTCCTGTTGGCCATGAATCCACATATTCGGAAACTTAGCTTAAGCTAACATTAGCAGTATAACCCCACGTTTTATATCGCAGAAAGAGGCGACCAAAATCATGGAAATAAAATAGCACCAGACACAAAGGCACGATCAACGTACTGAACATTTACAGCAGATGCAAACTCATACCTACTACACTGATTTGAACGTCGGTAACAGAAGATATGAAAGATCAGACGAAGGGCAACAGTACGAGAATCGAGACACTACCCCGCGCTCGTTGAAAGCAAACTACCGCCATGCCCTGTGTTGTATCGAGCAATTATTTGAACCCCGCTCTGGTGTTGAGATCAGTGATCGGCGTGTGGCTGTTGGGCAGCGTCAGTGAGATCCCACTTTTTGATGCTGTCTGATATTGAGGTCTTTCGTGTATTTCGTTGCCATTTCAGGGGTTTCAAGAAAATGACACGTGAATCGCCCTGTAGACGACAGATGTGAAGGCTGAGATACACGCCGCGGACCAATCATCCTAAGATATTCTAGATCCGTTTGCTAGCTTGAAGTTTCTATGAATGCAAGGAGGCTCTTGTGTAGGTTAGGCAGCCAGTCGCGCGTAAAATTAGACTTCACTTCACGTCCAAATTCGCCACGGTTTAAAGCATTGATCAGAAGAAAATACGGGTATCTTAATAATCTATTTAATATGGATTTGATGATGTACAGTGCGCCTCGCTAATGCATGAAACTAGAGGTATGACACCTATTTACTATCTCCCACTTTTTCCCCTCAGCTGTCCCGGTTCGTGCAGTACGAGGGCGCCGTCATCTGGTGCCTGGTCCACCAGCTGGTACCTGTTGGGGCTGTTCGGGGCTTTTTTGTTAGGCCTCAATCCGCTGGGTACCCATCCCTCCTCTCTCACATTCTCGCTCAGGATCCCTTTCGCTTCGTACAGGGGAAATGGTTCCGTGGACTGTTTCCTCTTACTAATACCCCCGGTCTCCTTGTCCTGCGCGGCAAATGCGGCAAACGTGTCGATGCTGTCGTCTCTCAGTCTATTAATGTTGGCAGGTATATATGCACCCGTCCCTGGAGTGGTATCATATTGTGGCTCAGGAGGTGGAGGAGTGCCATCCACTCCCTTCAGTGCGCTAAGCCAAGAATTTCCCTTTGGAGGCCCAGGATGAACTGGTTGATTGCTTTGCATATATCCCATCCGAGCTTGTGGTGGGGTCATGGGAGATAAACTGCCAATAGCCGCCATATATGCCCCCGAGAAGTGCTCGATCTCGGAGACGGCTCCTGCGGGGCGTGCAAACTGCGATTGCTCTGGCATCGCATAAGGGTTGATTTCGCTCGCATTCAGGCGCTCTAGAATGGATCCGTATGCACCTGGTGGTGATATCACAGCCGCATTGCCAGGAGAAGAGATATTGGCTCCTTCGGTCATAGGCGAGACATAATCATCTGGGGAGAATGGTTGTTGTTCTGACACTGACGGTGGATCTGGTGCTAATTGCATTTCTGGGAAATGTCCTGGGTTGCTGTCTGGCGTATTGCCACTTCTGAACACACTACATAGAGTCTGTTAGCTGGATGATTGGAATGAAATGAAATAAGGCATACGGACCCTGTGAACGAGCTGGGCCTCTCGATGTATTTAGGAGCAGATTGCCTCTTCCGCCACCAGAAGAAATACGCTGCTAGGAGAAGTGCTATTACGATGAGTGGAACGATCACAGCTGCGGCAATGACTCCTCCGCTGACCGTGGATTTACTCGTGGTGCCAGCAGTCGGAGCAGCGGTGGGACTCGAAGAGGTTGATGACGACGAGGAAGAGGTGGAATCCGAGGTTGTTGTTGAGGTGCTGAATGTTGACGAGGTAGTAGTTGCTGTTGTCGACAACGGAGCGAACGTGACCGCCGTGAAGACAATCTGCAGCTTTAAGTCTGTCGGTTGGCCAATGAATGAGGTTTCAATGGTCGTGGCATCTGATGGAGAACCACATGCCCACTGCGAGTATCCACCTGGATATGCATTACGATAGCATTCTGACTGCCCTGGACTGCAGGATAGTTAGCAACCATTCGTCAATCATTACGGTATGCATTCTCACCAGGTATATACCCCATTATTTTGCCACACAGGACTTGAGTTCCAAGCCGTGTTATGGAAGTCCACGCAGCTTGTATACACACCTGCGGTACAAGGTCCTGAAGTCGCGCAGCACCCGACATAACCATGTGCCGAGTCATGAATGCACGAAGAACCCTGCGGGCAAACGGCCGCTTCGGATGAAATCCCCCCTATCCATCCACAAACGGCGACGTCTACCGAATCTCGCTTGAAGAGTTCTGCTGGGTTTGCCGGAAGTGTCGTCGGGCGGGGGGACCACTCAACCCCCTTATAGGCGACCGTTGGCTGGGGTCCGGCCCAGGGCAAGGCGTTCGATGCGCCGAACACAATACTGAGGATGATGAGGAGCGTGGATGAGGGCATTGCGAAGATGTTGGCCGTCATCATGGGCTGTAAAAAGGGTCGGTCCTGGGAGCAGAGCTGAAAAGGGCGATCGAGGATCATAGAAGGAAACGGGGGGAACGGATTAAAGTAGGTGTAGCTCAGTAATCCGCCAACCTTGAGAGATCTATTTAGGAAGCACGATGAAGCTTGGGGCTACTACGCCGCGGAGGCTGTGAGGGTCCGGCGAGCAGTTGCGCCTGGCGAGCAGCCATTGGGCCCTCCAGTCTATAGATGGAGCAGGATTCAGAGGCCAGACCACCGGCAGGGGCAGGAGACAGCCGCAAGCCGCCGCAGAGGGGATCCATCGCGTGGAAGAGCCACGCCTTTGCCGCTTATGTTCTGAGGTTATACGGGGCTGTGAGTAGTGTGTGTTGCTTCAGTTGCTTCGCCACTTTCGTACAGGAGACGCGAGGTGGCATCAGCACGAGAGAAAGCCCGAAACAGGAGAAGAGCAATAGTCGCGACGAGACGGTTCAAGCCGCGACCTGGCGGAGATGATGAGATGCGGCTGTGGAATATCTGGAGTCGTTAAGAGTCGAAGTCCTTCCGGCAGTAGAACAACGTGAGCGGTTTACGGTTGATGTAGATATCGCGGTGGGAGCTTCGCCCGGCGACCGCCGCGGAGGCTATGCGAATCAACCGACGAAAACAACTGCCACGCTGGTATCATAATAAAATTGAGATACATAGCACTCCCATCTGACAAAGGAACTACATAGATATCTGACATTTTACTGCAAGAGAAGGCGGCAGCAAGCCTTCCCACTATGTTCTGGTTGACCCTGGTCTGAAGCGCATCTTCAATCTTACTGCAGAACTTCTCATTATGATCCACTCATGCCCATGGCAGGTGGTAAGCGGGCGTGGTTACATTCACGAGTCGCGAGTTTTCGACCTGCCGATGTGTCGCACCACCAAATCACGCTTCTGGATGATTGGAGAGTAAAGAAGTGCGGTGAAGTTGGGGAGTAAGGCAAGTACACGGAATGGCCACCGTCAACCTGGGCACACCACCAGAAATCCACAACTTTGCACACTACGAAAGGAAGTAGGCTTCAAGAAGGTGAGTGCTTGTGAGTAGCACCGGCTGGAAAAGAACCATGCGCGAGATCGAGAACCTGGTAGCTTGGAACCCTACGTCAACGGCAGGTGAAGTATGGGGTAGTCAGCCTTGACATCGACATGTTCGCTGAATAGAGGACATTTTTGGCAGCAGTTGAGATTGGCAAATGTATGGTACAGCTGAAATTTCATGATTAGGCCAGCATCGGAACTCTCCTTCCCTAAATTGAATGTGACAAGATCTGAAAGTTAAATTGCTCCGCCAAGCGACAGCCAGAGGATAGCTTTAGCCCAAGCGCTGAAGGTCACGTCTCTTGAGATCACGTTTCTGTCAATTATAAGTGATCTCCAGGCGACCCAGCAGACGTGCGGGCAGCATCCTTGGTCGTCGTCTTGCTCTAGCTGGTTCATACTAGGAAGATTCTCCCACAATATCAGATTCCTGAACTCGGTACTTGCCTTGCATATTGCGAGACAACTTTAGCGGCAGCTGAAGAGACGGAAGAGAAGTTGTTGGAAATACTGCCACGACATTTGAGCACTTAATCGAGCACAAAGGGGAGGCAGAAAAGAGAAGAGAAAAAGATACGAAGAGCAGGGACGGCTTATGCGGGAGAAGGATGCATATGCATACGATCCTTTCGCAAATCTGGAGATACAGAGATTTCGAGATTCTCCACGTTTGCTCAGCACTAGTTTCGGGAACCTTTGATTTTCTTTCTGTGTCTTTAACTAGAGAGTGGTCCTAACTATTAGCATGCCTCGCTTCATACTAGGGACACCTCTCGCATTGCAACTCGGTCCGTCATATCACCTTTGCTCGTGGATGTTGGCATGGAAGGAGTCGTTTTAGCCCCGGGAGAGACGAGTTATTTCGAGGAGAGCAGAGTGCAGGAAAGGAGTAAAGACTTATCGCAGATCTCAGCCCCGCAGGAACGAGGAAATCACTGGAGGAACCCAACGTCACCGTTTGTGTCGGATTTGGAGCGGCAGTGGATTTGACGATTGATCCTCGAGCAAATCAGTACGTAAAAACAGTTGGCTCGTGTGCGGCTTTAGTCACGTGGGAAAGCTATTTTCGGGTAAAACTCGGGAGAAATATTGGCGTTGTCAGGGGCGAGAAGAGGGGAGCGTCACGGAGGGTGATAGAATACTGAAAGAGGAGCAAGGCAATACATTGGGGTCAATTATACTTAGGCAGACATAGAGTCAAGAGGACGGCAAAGCACACAACAGCCTCAATGACCTGCCATCTGAACATATCTGTCGGACGTCCATGGCGTGTTTTCCTGGACAATGAATGATGCCCCAGTGTTCGCGCACATTTTATCACCTACGTCGGTGCCGTAAGCGAGAAAATTAATATCTGACTCCACCATTTTCCTCCGCCGCTTCTTCTCTCTCCCCTCCTCACCCAACCTTACCACTCCCACAAGACAACGAAGTCGCCCTACAAACGCCAAAGCCAGCGTATCCCATATCCATACTACCACTTCGTCGAGCATCATGCCACAGGCAGTCGCTGAGCTGTGAATCCCCACTGCGGGCGTGCTCGACCGAGCATGCTCGCAGTCCTTCAGCTCTTCGAGACTTTCAATCATCCATCGACCTTGACGAAGTACCAGACTCTTCGTGTCGCACGCCTCAGTGGCATGCCATCCAGAGCCTGTCTATTACAAAAACATCCCGATCGAGTTGCGCTCTTCACCCGCGAGAGCGACACTCCTTCCGCCACGAGATATTCTTCCACCACCGACACCACCCCACCACGAATACCTCAATCCCGGCGTCTATACATTCACACAGGCCGACCGATCTCACCATATCCCTCACTACCGAGTTCTCACTTCAGCGAGAGTTTATTTCGACGCTGAGACCCGTTGCCCAAATTCCTTACCTTCCAGATCGACCCGACGATCTGTTCACCGCCAATTCAACCCCGAACCGCGAAGCCCCACCGCGACCCACGAACAACACACGACCACCACACAAGCAGGGCTAAGATGTCGCGAAACATACGACACAAGTCCAATTTGGCCTCGCCCAAGAAATCGGTGAAGCGGGCGTCCAAGACATCGGACAACTCCTCAGACGACGATTATGCCGGGGTCGATCTCATCTCCGACTCTGAAGAAGATGAGCCAGATGTCGAGGTGGCCGAGGAGCAAGCAATCATTGAATCTGCAGAAGACGAAGATGACGATGATTCGGTCTCCACTCCTCGGCCCTCTATCGAAGATGACCAGAGCAACTGGGACGGCTTTTCCGTGGACGCCTCCCAGGATGTCCTGGGTGACGACCTAGACTTCTTCAACGATCACATGGCACGAATGCACGCCCCCGATCACGATACAGAGGCTACTGTGTGGGCTTCAAGGAATATTACTTCTGATAGCCCTGAGCCTCGCCGAGTTCGCTTTAACTTGTCCGACAGCTCGTCCACAGCCTCCGACAACGACGACACACTCTACCCGGACCTGTTCATGGACCAGGACAGCCTTGCCCCTTCATTCCGTAAGAGAATCGAGAATGACGAAGACGAGCAGAATCTCTCGAGTGAAGATGGATCATACTGGGACTTCGAGGGGGCCGAGAGGCTCCCGACGCATGACGAAGACGAGGAAAGTGAAAGCGGCGACTCCACGGGCTCAAGTGGTTACGAAAGTGGGTGTGATATGAGCGAGAAGATTCGTCGATGATGCTAACATGCTGCAGCCGATTCCGGTGACACAACCGAGGAGGAGGATCCTCCTGAGAGTATCAGGAGGGAGAAGTATCTTCCCCCGAGATCAGTTCTCCGGCGCCAGTCGACAGATTCTGGTTCCGAGGAAGAGGTGCCAATCAATCGCCGCATTCCTCCTCGAGCTATGCGAGGTCCAAGGTTAGGCTCCTGGATCCATAATGCGAGTCGACCCTTCGCCGTGATCAATTCGGACGGTAATCGCTTGTACATGTTCAAAGCGAGAGTCAATCGTCGCTTCAGCCATGGAGACTTGCACCCACACACCAGCTCGGCTCAAGAGAGTGAGGCTGAAACCCCCGGCGATGGCACTTCGCCCATGGTCAGCAATTCCGGTGATCTGATGCTGAGCGCAATGTATACGCCTTTGGGACCGTATCTGAACAATCTCGGCGACCAAGCTCTTGGGCCCCCAGAGGCCTTCTACCCTTTCACCAGCATCAATGCCAATGGCGAAATCGTACAGGATAGTCCATCCTCGTTCGATGAAGAGGATCTCGACGATGAAGAACTCTGGGATGTTGAGGACTTTATCAACTTCGGCGATCAGAGCTCCGACGAGGATGAGACTGGCGAGGAGTCCCCAACAACGCCTCGCCCGACGACAGCTACGAGTGAGGAGCAAGGCCACTCCAACCTCTTGAATCCAGGCATCGTCGGTGCCTTCCGCAAGAACCAGCAGAAGCACAAGCTCATGACTCGTTACAATGCCACAGTCGATTCTCTCGTTTTTGCAGGCCCATACTCCGCTACTACGCTCCGCGGGATCAAGGATGGCCGGATAGCACACGCGGCAACCGCCATAACCCCACTGCGCAAACAGAAGGTCCCACCTATGGACTCGAGCCCGCTCGCTTCTCTTTCAAGTAAACGCAAATTCAGCGGCGAAGAGAGGGGTCACAAGAGGAGCAAGAGCATGAATTAATCTGCAGAAAACATGTGTGGCTTACACCTGCCAGTTTGATCCAATCTCCTCGGCCATATGATGACTTGCCTGTGGGCCATCCTAGCCACGAAAATTAATACAATACGCCAAAGGACGGCATGACATATCGACCTCGATAGTCATCCCTGGCCTTTCACAACACCTCCTGCTTGTTTCCTACAGACTTCTCTTTCCTTGATACTTCTTTCCTCTTCCACGTTCATGCAAGATGACTAGAGAAAAGTTCCGTTTTACTTTTTTCCCGAAAAGCAAGAACAAAAGCGAGATGGACTCTTTTTATTTTCCTTCTGACTTATCCCTAGCGTAGCGCTGGGCCCAGAGTTATTTGATGATATCTAGCAGGGATCTTAGGACTCGCCTGATTGCAGTGTACTTCGCGTATACTCTCAGACTTGAGGCTTGCCTTCCCGCCCGAGAGCAATGAATCGTTTTACGTTTGTCCCTGATTCTGTTCGATTAATGCGTCGGGAGTGGGCCGAAGGACTGGATGACCGGGCTGTATGTGATGACTAAAACTGAACGGTTGCGCGAACATACTGTGCTGGCGTTTGGGATGGAAGAACGCCCATGATGCATCCGTCTATGCTTGTACGTTTTCTTGTCTGCAGCAGAATATAATCCTCCTACGAACCAATATAGTACTTGGCATGTGATATGAATTCTCGGCAAGTCTTCCAGTGCCGAAGCTCTTACATTCGTCATGTCCAAAGGGATTTTAAGATTAGATGTCTATTTTGTCATACTTCCCGTCTCAATACAGCTAGCTTCTCTACGTTGCCCCTATAGTCAATTCGCGCCGAGTGAGACTGCGGGCACGATGTGCAATGGACACCCTCCTTATTCCTTCAGCCTCGTCTCGATCACTGCCTCGATCTCTGGCATAATCGACCAGATCTTCACAATCTCCAGCCCGACAGATTCCAGCAGGGATTGCCACTGCATCTCCGTCCGCTCAAGCCCAGACACCAGCGTCATCATCATGATGTCAAGCGAGGCCTGGAGCTGGCCGGCGCCCGTATTAGGCAGGACGAACTCGTTGACGAGAAGTCGGGAATTCTTATTCATCGCTCTGACCGTGTTGGAAAGGAACTTTTGGCATTGCTCGTCTGACCAGTCGTGGCAGATGCCACGGAAGAAGTATAGTTGTGCACCTAGAGAGACCGTTACTCATGATCGTTCCAGAGTGGGATAGAAGGTAAAACATACTTTCGATGGGCTGGGGAGTGAAAAAGTCATATGGGATCACTTCAATTCCTTCCAAGGGAGGTGATATCCTTTCGATCGCCTCGGGAAGATCCTGCAAGATCAGGCGCCCAGGTACTTTGGGATATCGTTCTTTGAACAACTCTAGATCATGTCCTTGGTTGCCTCCGATGTCGACCAGCAGCACCGAATCGTCAGCCGTCTTCCCAGCAAGCTCGGCTTCTACAGGGTATATATCCAACCATCTCAACTGGCCTGCCCGGCGCCCTCTCATGTAGGCGACGCAGTCGCGCTGTAAATCGGGGTTCTCGCCGAGATGCTCCCATAGGCCGGTTTGATACGTGAACTCGAATGCGGACTTGCCTTGCGGGTTCTCAAAATTGGTCTGTAGCAGGTACTCGGGCAGCTGTGCTGCGGTAGGAAAGAATAGATCAAATCTAGGTAGAGCCGATTGTAAGTCTTTGCATGAGAGCAACGCGAATGGTAGCTCACATGTATCGTGAGCCTCCGGTAAACGCGGGCCCAGCCAGGCTTCTTGTAACTGGAGTAGCCGAATATTGGTTTGGGCCGTCTTCTTTGCATAGCCCTGCTGCCGTGAGGACTCGCATCACTCTAGCTAGGTAGAAGCTGCGTCAGTAAGCTAGCTTAAGCAGGTTCAACCTGATTTGGAACTGTGTGCCCTGTCCATGAAGATATACCAATTAGCACCGGATCCGCCTTAAGTTCTTCCCCCAGCTCCGCAGCAGTTACAGATACCCCATCGCGTGCAACAACGGCGTGGGGCAGACCCATTCCAATGGCCATTCGAATACATGCGTTCTGGACTGGCTGGTAAAGAATCCTCATGTTCGTCTCTGTTGGTGTCTCTACGGCCAAAGTCAGCCTATTGATAGCCTGGAGGAGCTGTCCATGAGCCGCGGGGTCACAGGAGGGGCTCGATGCATTGGCCATGGCCGTTTGGACATCTTGAAGCAGTTGATCCATTGTCGTAGGACAGGGCACACAAGTATATATATGTGTGCACGCGAAGATGTATATAATAAGCCGTTAACGCAGGTACTTTGTCTGTAGTGTAACTGAACGATAGCTTCACATTGGAATCCTCGCTTAACTCCTGAATACCCCTCATTTGTGCTTTAGTCAGCACGGATAGTGCGGAACTGGAGAAACTTTGTACCTTATCATCATTCCGATATTCGAATCTTCATCTCGCAGCTGGTGACACACAATATTTGTAAAAAGGAGTGTCCCAGTATCCATTGCTAGTGCCAGCGACGCAATTTCCTAGGAAGGAATCGTGCTCCGTCTGAAACACCTACCTACGCAGCAACCTCTAGACATTGCGATCATCACCAATGGTGGGGCAACTACCCAAATACCTCACAGGGGATCCTGCTGCAATCAATGAGTTTATCGACCAATTCGATGTGCGTCGGTCGCTTTACAACTACATGGCTATTCTACCGCTGACATTTCCTTCAGATATTCCTCTTTGACTGCGATGGTACTACCCTCATCTCCGCTGGACTTGTCATGGGGCTAATTTACTCAAGGCGTCCTCTGGTCTGGCGACCACCTATTCCCTGGAACAGTTGAAACCCTTGAACTTTTGAGATCAAGAGGTTCATATGCCCACCCATGTCCTTAGTCCTTATCTAATACATTATAGGAAAGAAGATCGTCTTTGTTACCAACAATTCGACAAAATCTCGTGCAGATTACCAGAAGAAACTCACCTCACTGGGTATACCAAGCACCGTTGATGAGATATTCGCGTCCGCATACTCCTCCGCCATATACATCTCTCGGATCTTGAGGCTTCCAGCACCCAAGAACAAGGTGTTTGTGTTGGGCGAAAATGGCATCGAGACAGAGCTCAAATCTGAGGGCATCGAATTTATTGGCGGAACAGACCCCGCCTATCGACGGGACATCACACCCGAAGACTATAAAGGACTTGCCGACGGGTCCCTCCTGGATGAGAATATCGGAGTAGTCCTGGCCGGGTTGGATTTTCACATCAACTACCTGAAATACTCGCATGCCTACCAGTACCTTGCACGAGGTGCTAAATTCCTCGCCACTAATATCGACAGCACTCTCCCCTCAAACCATACATTCTTCCCTGGAGCGGGTTCAATTTCCATTCCACTCATACATATGACCAAGCAACAGCCCATAGCTCTGGGAAAACCAAGTCAGGCGATGATGGATGCCATCGAGGGAAAGTTCCAGTTCGATCGAAAGAAGGCGTGCATGGTGGGCGATAGGTTAGACACTGATATTAGATTCGGCATAGAGGGAAAGCTCGGTGGGACGTTAGCAGTATTGACGGGCGTGAGCCGGAAGGAGGATTGGGAGGCAGAGGGAGCTTCAGTACGACCGGCATATTATGTGGAGAAGTTGAGCGACTTAAAGGGTTAAACGGTGTTAGAACATCCATTTGTCGTAGGGGGGAGCGAAGCGTTGGTATATGAGATTGGTTCCTCATAGAATTAGAGATAGAGGGCGCACAGGTATGATTATAGAAGTTGTGCCATTTTGTGGCGCCCTACCGCCGCCACCGGGCATTGGTCGCTGTACGTTTCGGCCCGTCGCGTTGTCCACGATTGAGACCACGAGATAAGCTGCGGGTCTTCCCAGCTATCTCCAAGAAACAAAGGCCGCGCAAACCAACGGTCACTCTGACACCTCTAAAACCACCTTGCTCCTGAAAAATCGATGATCCGGGCACTTTAAAACATCCGCATTCCTCGCCTAGAACAGTGCACCCATGGCTACTGTATTCAGATCTCGGGGCCGAGGGCTCAGACTCTCTGAAACGCGGCAAGCGTCGCGACTCCGAAACGTGTGATTCGGAAGGGCCTCCCCACCCGGAAATGCAATAAAATATAATCATGCAACATTGACCCTACGAAAGTCTAAAGTGCCTCCTTCTGTCTGAATGACTTTCTGTTGTGTTTTTCTCGGCGTGCAGGCAGCTTTTGTTCAAGTCTACTCTCTCCATTCTTCGTCCACTTCTGCATACCCGAACCTAGCTAGGTACAAAGTTTTATTTGCAGAAACTTGAAATTGTCGAGATCCAGCCTCGTAGCCAGGCCAGGGCCTACCGTACGCACCGGCGTGTCTCCCTTTTAACAGCCCATCGCCATGGGCCAAGCATTCTCCGGACCCAATGCCTTCAACTGGCTGAATCTCACGCCAGAAGCCACGGCTGTGCTCCGGGCCAACCCGTTCCTCTTCGCAGAGCTCGTTATCGTGCTCGTCAGCTGCATGCTGATCATCCTGCTGGCGTGGTACATCCACTTCGTGACAAATAAGGTACGTGGAATAACTCGGGGCGGACGGTGGGAAGAGGGGGGAATGACATGACCTACTTGGATTGCCTAACTGACGCCCGAGACAGGTTTACAAGAAACCCAAGTCAGGAAGAGGAAAGACCGACGAGAAGAAGAAGCTAAATATTCCGCACGTCGCGCCATGGGTAGCGAAAGTAGGGTCATAGAAGTTGTGT
Source organism: Oidiodendron maius Zn (assembly GCA_000827325.1). Taxonomy (NCBI): domain Eukaryota; kingdom Fungi; phylum Ascomycota; class Leotiomycetes; family Myxotrichaceae; genus Oidiodendron; species Oidiodendron maius. The sequence continues at coordinate 305,316 of KN832875.1, read as the reverse complement.
GCGGCTTATGAAGATGAAAAGGGACAGGCCCTTCTGCGCGCTGAGGTGACGTGTATATAAATTGGAAATGTGCAGGTCATACCCATCAACATATTTGCTTTGGAGCGAGCTAGAATTAGACGATTAGGTTTGCAGCTGATACCATTGGACGGAGCAGAATTTTTGCATAGCAATTGGTCTGCACGTACCAATATATATTTTATATTCCTATGAATGAAAGGAGAAAACGGTGTCTTGTCTACTTTTGAAGCCCGACTCGCCTATCGTTAGAAGGCTCGCTAGAAAATAGCAACAAAAAAAAAAAAAGGTATGTGAAGCGACCCCGGGAAGATTCTGTTATAGGAATTAGTAAACGAGTCAAAATCGAAGCCGTTATTAAACGCATACCGAACTCCCAATCTCCAGAGAATTTCTGATTTCGTGACCGAAATCTGGCGCCTTAACCATTAGGCCACGAGGTCATCGGGATAAGGTTGTTCCGATTGAGTATCTTGTAAGAGAAAACCCTTATTTAGAATGTTATAACTAATATTCCTGAAACGGCTAGAATATTCGTTATCTACAGTACCTCGGGTAGAAAAGTACTCACACAATTACTACTGTGCGACAGCCATGCGAATATTAATTTTTAGACTTTATAATAAACTAGGGATTAAGGATCTTCTATAAGTACTTGTAATGCTCAATGGTACAGCTTATAGGAAGTAAATAGGTTTCAAAAGGTCCGGCCAGCCTAATAGGAATCGTACTAATTCTCAAAACTCAGGTCGCTTCTAATAATTGTCAAACAGACAGTCTAATAGATTTATAATATAAAGCTATATTTATTTATTCTTCTTCTAGTTTATCTGTTAATGCATCCTTGACAGGTAATCCCAAGGTACCTGATCTTCCAGATCGGGTAATTCAGACTTACTTCGCCAAGATCTGGCCTGTATGGGCTTGAGGATACAAAATGTCTCTAAAGAGCGCCTTGTATCCAAGCACAAACCAGTTTTCGCAGTGTCTTGGAAACTGGTATGTCACAGGAGCAGGAAATGTATGGTTTTAATTTGAATAACCCTTCTAAATACCCTTTTGTATGGCCCCATCTCTAATATCTTGAACACCCACGAAATCCATCACACTATTGTTCCTTGCCCTCCCACCTTATGTCCTACTCACTTCCCTCTCCTGACTCCTTTATACATCTATCACACATGCACCAGCCACCTAAACTGCCCTGGGCCCATTCTCTTCTCTCTTTGACACTCAGCTCGATGTCACAATAATGGCTCAAGACCTCTTCGCCTTTTTGAATGCCTCCAAGGGCCTCGTCGATCCTCTTCTCGCGACACCAGAACCTCATCTGCCCTCCCCACTCCCACCGGACATTCGGATCGCAGGAATGGTTTGCTAGGCACCACAAGGGATGGACGGCGGCGACCTCCACCCGCCCATCTCTCTTATTCACTCTCGCCGATGCCGTACCCCGGAACTTGCCATACAGGGTATTGAATATCCAGAGGTCGTTTTCAGCGAGGGAATCGAAGATATCAACGTCCATTTTCTCGAGAATATGCAATGGCCCTGCGATATTCGAAGCGAAGGAGAATGGCAGGGTCCAGATGGGCGGCGAAGGGGCAAGAGGTGATAGGGACACGGTACTTGGAGTACCTTGTACGAAGTCGCCCCAGATGTATTTTATCTCCTGCAGTTCAAGAGGATGGCACTGTTGGGTTTGAGCCATAGCCAATGCACGAGCGAGGAGGAGAAGGTAAAGAGCATTAGGAGTTTCCTTTGGATCTGGGTCCTTGGCAATCGTATCGACGTCTTTGTCGCACACGGCAGGGTGATATGACTCCGCCCTAGCTAGGCATTCCTTATCGCAAAACATAGTATCCTCGCAGTCTGGACACCCTACGACAGAACTTCCGGGTCCTAAGTTTGGGAGCTCGGTGCTGCACGCGTCACATAATGATTCTTTTAGGCGATTGTTGACTGTGAGAATAGAATATTCATCGAGAAGAGTCTCCCCCGGGTCCACGTCTTCTTTTGCAAACAGCCCTAATTGCTTATTTGTGGCCATATCATGACTTTCCGTGGAAGTGAGACCTTCGATGAGGGTTGGCAGTTCAGCAATCTTTACTTCACATTTAGGCGCAACCTTCACCAGCTCAGCGTTCAGGAAATCGATTGTCTCATGTGAGAATCGATTGGGCTCGTGCTCATTCCATGGATAGATCTCGCGCCGTACCAACCCTTGGTCGGGCAAGTCATTCATATCCACATCGTCACCTCTCAGCCTCTTCCTTGCCACGACATGGATGTGTTCTTGAGTGGTCAGCAGTTCTGTGTTGTCTGGCGAAGCGGCCAGTCCTCGCGAGCAGAAATCATGAGCACTTTTCAGACATCCGCAAAGTAGCAAGCTTGCGGCTAGTCTCTGGTAGCAATGTATTGAGGTTGTACGGTTTACTTCGAACAGGTGCCTGTCCTCATCGACGGACTCAGCAGTCCGTTCCACGCCACCGGAGGATTCGAGATGTCCCGGGTTCTGAGAGAGAAGGATGACCGGAACACCGCCTTTGCAGCGTGATCGCAGAGCCTCCAATGCTTGCTCATGATATTCGAAGCCTTCATTGTTGATCTCGTCAGTCAAAAGGAGGGCTCGATAGGCATCTCCAGCTGCAAGATCTGGGTACCCCAGATTGGCGTGGACCGAGGCGCGTTCGAGATATGCGATCGGGTCGTATGGAACTTGTAGCAGTGCCTCAGTCACCACGAACCTTTTCTTTAGAAGCGCAGTTTGTTGGCCCTGGTCGCCATCCATAGTGGAGAATACCTACCTCGGCAGCGATGTTGGAAATGAAGGGCCTCTCCTGTCCTAGCAGTACGTGGGCGTCCCTTATCTGTAGCTTTTAATGACCCTGGACCAGCAAACCTCGAAAAATTAAAGAAGGGAAAAACTTTTCTCGTCACCTCTTCAACCGTACAGCGGGGCAATGGCCGCCCAATCCAACCTTGTGTCGAGCATCATCAGAGGACCGAAGGCATGCCGAATGCGCAACCACGATGGAATGCGTAGCGTCTTGTTGGATCACATACCCAGAGCAAGATAGGCATAGACACACTCTTGTGCGTCCATCGGTATGTCGACGATCACATCCCCACCGATGTCACGCATTGGCCGGGCGATCGCGACCATGTCATATGCAGGAACCTCAGGCACATAGAGGGGAATTTTTGCAGCCTCAGGTATGAGTATTTATAATCAGGCGCAGACATTTTTTTCCACTAGCGGCGAGCACGCAATTCCTCGATGTCGGTAGAGGCTCCCCACCACACAAATGAAATCACAGCTGGAGAGCGCAGAATGGCCCGAGGACGAACGTCAGAGCTGATGGACGAGGAGCATGGGATTGGTAATCTCGAGATGGGGGACTCGGGGCATTCAAAAGGGCGCGGCGTCGCGCTCGCCTTTCTCTCTTGTCCTGGTATGTGAATCGGGTGCACCCTCAATTTATTCCCAGCGCCTGATACCCGTTCGCAGACACCCAGATCCAGACCCATATATCCAGACGCCGAGGCCAATTTATCCCCAGCACGCCATCGGGGCCATCCTCCCACCAAAGACTCCTCCACCGGCACATAACACCCGCCCCGCCCCTCGTCCGAGATCGTCTTCCTTCTTCCCCAACTTTCCAGATAGAATAGAACACAATGGGGCTTCATCACCAGTCATCCCCCTCCAGTCTGGAGTCTGGCTATGCCTCAGGCGCATCATCCTCGTCCTCGACCGGCACGCTCCCCCAGGTCGTCCTCACCAAGGAGCACCTAAAGTTCCTTAATAGCACCCTCAACAACCTCTCCCCCATGGACATCCTCCGCTGGTGCAAGATCGCTTTCCCCAATCTCTACCAGACCACCGCCTTTGGCCTTTCCGGCCTCGTCACTCTCGACATGCTCTCGAAGCTCCAGGCAGAGACTCCATCCGCCCCATCGATTGACGCTATCTTCCTCGACACCTTGTACCACTTCCAGGAGACGATGGACCTCGTCGAGAAGGCCAAGGCTAGATATCCTAATGTGAACCTGTACATCTACAAGCCTGAGGGTGTCTCTACCACTGCCGAGTTCGAAGCAAGGCATGGCAAGGAGCTGTGGAAGACCAACGCCGACCTGTACGACTGGGTAGCCAAGGTCGAGCCCGCTCAGCGGGCGTACTCGGACCTATCCGTCGCCGCTGTTCTGACAGGCCGTCGTCGGTCGCAAGGTGCCAAACGTGAGAGCCTAGAGATCATCGAGGTCGACGATGCGGGTCTTGTCAAGATCAACCCGTTAGCGGGATGGAGCTTCCAACAGGTGCAAGATTATATCAATGAGAATAACGTCCCATACAATGAGCTGCTGAACAAGGGCTACAAGAGCGTCGGCGATTGGCACTCGACGGAGCCCGTGAAAGAGGGCGAGGACGAGAGGGCCGGTCGGTGGAAGGGCCAGGCCAAGACAGAGTGTGGCATCCACAATAAGAGGAGCAAGTATGCTCAGTTCCTGTTAGAGCAGGAGAGGCTTGCAGCAGCGCTGGAGAATGTTAACCTTAACGGAAACGAGGGAATCTCGGTATAGTAAATTACGCCTGACCTGCCCTGAGACATGGGTGAACGATTTTACATTTTAAGGTTGGCGTTGGGCGTATCGCGAAAAAACTTGATGACATAGCATTAGGGAGGGGGGATAACACAACAGAATTACTGCATATTCATGTTAATAGAGAAGAATAAACATAACATCTTAGCACCATATTACGTCTTGCCTGTGATATCGAGTTCTGTAGCTAAATCAATCCTGAGTTTTAGCATGCAAACATTGTCCCTTGCGGGCACATATATATACTGCTAGGGATAATAATCCGAGCATTGTGAAATAGCATTAGCTGGCAGAACTATGCTCTAACCAAGAAGCTGAAACGTGAAGCTATCTCTTAGAGTCATAAGAGACTTTCAGAGGCAGCGCGAAGGCATATAACTCAAAAGAGTTACTAGCAGAGAAAATACTGTAAATAGGAATTAAGACGGGATGAGGTAACGAAAATGGCACATTGGAAGTACTCTACAGCAAACACTGAGGCGACACTTTAGTATGCAGAAGTTCAACTGTAGTATTTTTGAACTTGGGCATATACCTTCTGGTTTGATACTTATCGGAAGCAGTATTTGGAAAGAGAATTTAGAAGATTTTGGTTCAAAGAGTGTAATACACAGACTAGGAAGCCTCTGCAGAAGCGATTGTATGGCGAGACGGCGAAGATGACCAACAAAATACATTTCTTCGTCGGTATTACCACACTCTATTTTCCCGCCTTGAACTCTATAAACATATACTCCTCGCGCCCTCAGAACAGGCCTATGCGCGTCCCCCATCCATCCGCCTTCGGATTTATTACAATCTGGTACGGAAAGGGATTTGACTCGCTGGTGGTGATTGGTGGTATGTGGTCTTTCTCTCTATTTACAGTCGTCACGATCTTCATAGCGGCTTTCAGTAACATGGCCTCCATGGCCTTTCTAACTTTCGCTCTCTCTAAATGGGGTGCATTAGCAGCTGCAATTTCAAACGAGAGGGGTGCGAGCCGTCTCAGCTCCTTCATACCACTCTCGGTCCGTGGGGTCGCCAGCGTGACGTCCAGCGTCCATTGCTCCCAGCACACCTCTTCCTCCGCCTTCGTAAACCACGCCTTCTGCCTCCTCCTCTCGAAGAATTGGACGGCCATCAGGCCCCTCACCCCGCTATTCCGCGCGCCCACATCCGAACTCGAGTCTAACTGTCGCGCCAGCGTGGCCGTACGCTGGTCGATTAGGGTCTCCAGCTCGACATCCTCGACGAAGGGCAGCGTCAGGCCCAGGATGTCGCGCGTCCGCGGCCGGATCGAGGGGAAGAATCGGTGGAAGAAGATGGTGTGCAATATCCCTGCGCTTATAGAGTGAGCATATCTCGCCAAGGAGGGAGGTCGAGCTGATAATGGCGGGTCAAACGCTACCTCTGACGACGTCTTTCACGAACTCGGGAGACGCGAACACCTCGATAATGTACTCTGGGGCGCGGCGCTGGTCCATCGTCGCGAGCGTGGAAGGAATCCTGCGACGTGGAGTTGGACGGACTAGCCAGGTCGCAATACGTCCTTTTCGGAGGTTTGTGGGCAGCGTGGAGGGGTAAAAGATGGTAATCGGGTTTAGCCGTGTGTGCGTAATCAATGGTACCAGCCACATCTTGTCAGCCCAGCACTGACATCATTTCTCGGCCGACGACTGATCCTGAGGAGAAGGAGACCGTCGCGCAAGCCGGCGCCATAGTGGTTCATGACCACTGCGTTTGAGGGGAAGTAATTTGCATGGCTACACGCACGGCTACCTGCTCAAAGCACCTTATACCCGTATCTTAAGGAAAGGGCAGGCTGATTTAAGGCATTCACACGTGACCTGCACGTTACCCCACTGGACCGGAGCGGCGCGCACCACAAGTGCGCACTCCATCGTCATTTGCCAATTAATGACACCTCCCTTACTGGCTCAGGGGCATGTGTAGGATATTTCTGGGAGCAACTATACAAGTATCATCATGGTACTCTGTGCGACGATGAGTCCTGGTGACCATCTCGCCCTCCCGGACAATACGACCTATTTTTATCTTGCAGAAGGCGCCGCAAACATAGTGTACAAGATCTCTGCTGGGGCCGCAGCCCCTCCAAAGGGCGTAGTACAAGGCCAGATGGAGGTATCTCAAAATTCGAATGTTGCCTCTATAATAACACCACTGCCAGACCCATTTGAAAGTACGTTTGGGGCGCGGCATTACTACTGCCCTTTCCAGTCTCGATGCGCTTTCTTAAGAGGAAGAAGCATCAATGCTGACCTTCTCTATAGATAAACTTCTCCGCGTACGCAAAGATCTCCCCACCACCCTTCCATGCGCAGTTAGCCATGCTGCCTGGCTACGCCTCATTGCGCCCCTCTTTCGCCCAGATCAAATCGTCGGGCAGTCACTGATCAAACTTCAGCCCGCTGGCCTAATCACAAGATTAAATGTGGAACTGCGCCATTGGGAGTTGCATCCCCGTCCCATGAAATACTCCACGCTTTCTTTAGATCGTCGGCCCAAGTCTCGCCAAGGAGTCTACCTGGCCCAAGACAACTATGGGTTATTGATCACGGACATGACGCATGGTAAGATTATCTTCACACGGTAGGAACATCAAGGTTAATGGTAATAGGTACAAGGAGTGGTACGAGCGTTATTGAATTCAAGCCGAAATGGCTCGTCCAATCTCTCTCAGCACCAGTGAACTCAAAACGGTGTCGTCAGTGCGCACATGTAGCTCGCGTCAACGCCAAAAGGTCTCGCGACGGCGAGCCGCTATTAGCTCTGTGGTGTCCCTTAGATCTTGTCTCTGAATCGTTAGCCGATCTAAGACTCGTATCTTCCCAGCTCTTGTCACTAAATAGAAGTCCAATTAGAGTCGGGCACTTCACAAACTGGCTAGAAACCAACACGCTTCTTAAGCAGCTTCGTTTCTATCAGAAGGAACTAGATCGCAAAGGAGTGCTAGAAGGAGATGTTGACGACGAAAACTTCCTAGCGGCCATGACGCTGCGAGATTGTACCGTTTTCGTGAAATTACCTTTGGATGGGACTAGCGGGGAAGTCGAGGCACGACTTGGAGACCTGGATTTGAAGAGTAGGGAGAAAAGGGAATATTGGCGACGTTCGGAAATAGAACTAATTGATGAGGGCTGGTATGAAGGATTGGAGAGCGAGGAGATTCGCCAGCTGTTGGTATGTCAACTGAGCAGAGGCAAAGCTCAAAACAGAAGTCCGCAAACCCAGATAAACAATAGATAATCTCCATAATATCTTAGCCAGCAGGCCTACTCAAGCCGTCATGTGACCTAAACGTCTATTACAACGGCAACCTTGAGCCGACTATAATGAAATTGTCATCCTAATTCTTGGCTTGGTACCAAAAATATCTCAAGCCCGTTCTGAAAATGATGCAGTTTAAAGAGAAACGCACCGCTGAACTGGAAAAGAACGCTATTATTGTCTTGTCGACAGATCTATCTAATGTAAGTAGTGCCTAAGAGCATACTGTGCAAAGGTGTACCGTTACAATTTGCCCCCATCATGGCTCTAAAGGACCAGCCTTCACGACGTAGAGAATGCTTCTATAAGGTCCACTTTATCCCGAGTAGTCAGTCCTACTCTTTTCACCCTCCCAAGTCGTGCGAGGGCTTCGCCAACTTTGTCTAATGTCTTCCTTTCTTCAGCAGATATATTTCTGCTCATGCTCGATGGTGCATCGGCCCCGCTCGTCGTAGTTGCACCATGTACTACGTTATCTAGGATATTTGCCAAGTATATATCCTTGTCTTCAAAAGTTTCTGCATTATCTGCGGTATTGTGGACAGCTTCGGCGATACGCACACGGATTAAATGCGTTGGGTGAGACAGCAGGTTCCAAAGGAACGTGATGTACCCCCCCGGAACCGGCGTTGTGATATCAGCGGGTGAGTAGCGGAGGCTGATGGGGAAGATCCTGGTTTTGGAAGGGCTCGTAGTGAGACTTGGGCTAAACGGTAGGATACCTTTCCCGTTCGTAGTCGTGCACTCGGGGAATACCACAATAATTCGCTGTGGGTTCTGTGCAAGTAGAGTCCTCAAATTCGTCAACTTCGCATCTTTCGGCGGATATTCCTTTGGCTGCGACAATGCGCGGAATATAGCACTGAAGAGGGAGATACATTCCACCTGACGAGTGTGAGGATATGACGCTGTGAAGATGGGATCGAATATCGCTGCGAGATACAGAGAATCTAGCGGCGAAGTAAAGGATGAGGCGATAATGTCAGAAGGTTCAGGCACGCGACCTTCGTGTTTCTTCGCCAAAGAACCCTTCTTTACTCCATCAATTTGTAGATCAATCCACCACACCCCAGGGATCCCTAATATCATCCAAAGGATGGCCTTCTTGAACAGTGAACCGAGTGGGAACCATTGGAGGATGAGGAAGTATGTTATGGAAACTGTGGCGAAAAACGGCAATTTGAAGAAGAATAGGAAGATATGTAGGATGATGTAGACTCCGGAGGGCTCAGACTTGACTGGGAAGAACGGGGCGATCCCGGATCCTGAAGTCGATGGGTTAGCCATGGATCTAGAGCTGCTAGGGGTATATGGGTAGGTCCCACCTCTGTCACGAAATTGTGAGTATTTCTCCATTGTGGAGAAGCGAGAGTACAAGATACTTGAGGTCTTCAAATATCGTGGCTGAAATAAAAATCATCAAAGCAGAGCCGTACAAGCTCTGCGCCTATTTTGCGTGCAGAATATTGAGATTCTAAACCTGAACAAGGGGGAGCGAGGCTCTGCAGGTGCCCCAGGGCGTCGCGATGAGCTCTCTATCGCTCGATCGCTCCTGTCAAGTATTTCGTGAGGTGGGAAGCTGTCGCATGTGATATCTGGCGTGTCCGTGCGGTTAGCAAATTGTCGGGTATGGGTAGCTATACATCTTCAGAAGAGTACTTTAGTGGCTGGGACGGAGTTACCACGCCTAGAAGCTCATTTCGTTGTATTATTCTTGTCATACTTGAAATGATGCAGAGCTCTCCTTTGCCATCGAATTTCCAATACTGGCTCGTTTCCATCGCCTCCAAAATTGTTGACCGGGTCCTGCAATACGGCACAGCAATATATATATATGACTAATATATTATTAATCCACCAGCCTCCCCTCCAACCCCTCACTTTTATTTCGGCCACGAGAACACGAAATGCTGCAGCCCATCCTTGATCGTCTTCATTCTTCCTTCTTTCTCTGCACCTCGAGGTCCGGAATCAGCTGAGAAGACAAATTTCTCATCGGCGTCGCCTGAGTGTCAGGTTCTCACCCACGGCTCCCGCTACAAGCCTATCCATCGAGTTCAGCCTCGCGGCCTCGTCCTTATCCGATAGCCAGTTGCTTAAACCGTCTGCTCAATTCGTGCAACGTCCGAACGTCCGCACTTTTCTTCATTCATTCACGACCTTTAGATTCCCATACAATTCCTCACTATGATTTTCGAGATCTTTTTCGCCTGCTGGCGTATTGTAGAATTCGTGACCCTCGTACGTCCCTTCCTTTATCCTTCTATCAAAGGCGATGCTAACTTCCGCCCCTCGTTACAGATTCCTATCTTCAGTATGCTGGCTTCTTTGATCCATGTGTACATTAGAAATAACGCCCTTACACCCACATACATCCTTGTGCTCTTTATTGTATCTGTGCTAGGGGCTGGTTGGACTATCTACACATTGTTCTCCTACCACCGCTCGCACACCAACGCCCGATTCGTCGCCTTCATCGACCTGTGCTTCATTGGCTCGCTGATCGGCGCTGTATATCAACTGCGCTTTATCGGTCACCAGTCTTGCGGCGACGCAACTGCCGATGCCTTCTGGAACATCTCTTTTCCGACAGCAACCGGTACAGATTCTGTTAGCCCGGGGAAGACGTGCGGGCTTCTGAAGGCGAGCTTCGCACTGGGGATTATGAATTGCATACTTTTCTTGATAACAGCCTTCTTTGCATTCTTGATAGGCAGGAAGAAGAAGAACCAAAAGGAGGTCGTTGTGGAGGAGACGCACTACTCGAGGCACGGCCACAGGCGGAGCGGCAGCCACCGTAGCCACCGGAGTACGCACTCCAGGAGGAGCGGCAGTTATGTTTAAGCAACAGGACTATGAATGGAAATTGGAATATATAAAGCGATGGACAGGATGGAAGGAGTTATATGACGGAATCCTTTTACTTTTGATACCTCTCTGGAAGTTTTGGAAGCGGGCTAAAGCCAGAGTGTCTTTACTGGTGATTCATTAAAGGATGTTGAGCATTAGCCACGATAGTTAGGAACATTGTCCATGATTAAGAAGAGATCAGGACCTCTTCCGTATACGAATAACTCGACCCCTGTAGCAGAAAGATAGCAAGCAGTGTGTTCTTAGACCAACTTGCCAAATGGCAGTAGAGCATATGCTCTTTGTGCTGAACGTGAGAGCTGTCAGATGATTTTCTAAACCTGGTCTATACCATCTTCCCCCAAGAGCTCTCGACTGCAGATATCCGTTTATGACTATCTGGCTCCGCTGCTGAAGATTGGCCCATTCCACTCTGTCTATTCGGCTGACTTTGCAAGCCCGCAATCATCTGACGGGCCCCTTTTGTATTCTCCTGCGACGTACTGCTGCCTATTGCATTAACCTACTCATTTTCATAGTGCTCCACATACTACTGCAATCCTTGCCTTGCGAGCGCTTGACTGGGCGCTAGGTGAACTCGTTCGCAGTGGCTCACTCCGATTTCAATCCGCCGAATGCCTGAACTTCAAGGCATCAAAGCTACGTCTCATCTCTTCAATACCGTCTCATTACACCTTGCAGCGCAGCCTGATACAGCTCTTCTAGCTATATAAGATCTCTTCCCTCTCCTACAATCACAGTATTGATCCCAGATCTACTTCATATGAGCCCTATTCCACCCGGTCACGCTCCCTTTCATCACAGTCAAACGTGTACTCATCGGCAATCTCACGGCAGCCCGACAGTGACGATCGCCAGCGAGATTGTTACCCGCTAGGCTCGCCAACCCCTATTGCCAATTTAGCTCCCAGACGGGAGGTCCACAGAGTACCACAACAGGAGCTCTTCTGAGACAGCTCTCTCTCACTTTTCTCCCGGTCCTGACCTGCATATCTCGATCATCTTCTGCAGACAGACGAAATATCTACGACCTTACTCACCCCTTTCTACTGTCTTACAATCCTCCCATCATGTCTGACGAAGAGCTTGACCGAGAATGGAAACCCAGCAACCGGCCTCAATCGTATGTTTTTGTTTATTCCCATACTTCGGCACCTTTCACTCCTATCGGAAGAGACTGACAGCGCCCAGAACTATGGCCCGCTCCTTTTCCCTTGCCCTGGATGACCTCTTCAAGATAGACAACTCCATCGCAGACCTCGATGCTGCTGTCAGCGAAAAGTAACCATTGCCCGTCCCCTGCAGAACATGGTACTAATTTCCCAAGGAAAATGAAAGTCACATCTCAGACATCGGAGCTCGAGGCTCTTGAAGCGCGCCTCAAGGCGACAGAGGAGCGCCTCAAGGCCGCAGCGTCAGGCGAAACATCTCCTACCAACCACCGATCTGGACGCTCTAGCCCACGCTCACGGGTCCCTCTTGGTGACACTTTCTCCCAGACCAAACGCGAACAGCCCACGTCTCCCCTCTCAGAGTCCACCAGCGCACCCTCCCGGCCGCAGACGGCAAACCGGCCCAAGACTAGGGACGGCCGGCCCACCACTGGGCGCAGACCAACTGAGTCTTATAGCCAGGCGCCGCCTTTGCCAGGGGCGTTACCGCCCACCCCGGGCGCCAGCGAAGGTGAATCTGAATCTCTCTCTGAATCCGAACCCGAATATGTGCTCGTTGAAAGGCAAAGGATGAACCTCAGTGCTGACTTGAACTCTGTTGCGGAAGATGGAGACGACGTACCTCCACCTCCACCGGCCAAAGACCATGAATGAATGAGCCTCGTGGACCGAATAACCCTTCAGTAGCGAATAGACAAGTATATATGGTAGCATGGGATATTATTGGGCGATGAGGAGGTTTCAGAGCCGGAGATGACAAGCATAAAGGGCAGACACTGAGCGAGCGGGTAATTTACAACCTGTTAGGCGTTTTTGGCTTTATGGTGCCTGCTAACACTTTAATTAACTGTGGCTACACTCGCTGGACGGAAACTTCTGGCTTCATGTCACTGCAGGCAGGGCGAGTTCTCTTTGTTGCGGTACTAGTTTCGCGTATACCACCTATGAATTGCATTAATCTATTTTCTGTGCCATTGCTTTTTACCCTGGACTACCTTATCTCAATGTTTGGAGTGCATGTTGAACAGTAAGTAATTACAATTCGCTCACAGAATAATTCGTCCAAAGCTGCTGAACTAAACTAGATGAGGTAAGATCTGGAGACCGAGTAGCTCGACTGCTGTGCTCATAAATATACCGTAGACCTAACTTCTAGACCAAGTCGTCACTTCATCAACTACATACCACCTTCTACTAAGATCCCTTTACTTAAGCCATTAGTGATGCCCCACCTTCGCTGCAGCCTCCTGCTCCTTCTGTCTCTCTTTCTCCCTATCCCAGGTAGCCTGCTGCCTCTTCACTTCCGCATCAATTCTGTGAAAACAGCCAACCCCTTCAATAGTACAGCTCAGCGCCCACTTCCACCACAGTGCGCTCCATCTTGTGACGCCATACCTAGTGAGTCTCGTGCGGTCTAGAAAGAACGTCTCCGTCAAGTGGATCAAGGTCACAGGCAGCACCTGTATGCGAACAATCCACAAGAACCACTTCTGTCCCCCAGGGAAATAGGGAAGCAAGACATCATACATGAACGTGCCTGGTACGATCCAATTATAGGTGAGATATAGCACAAGAGTCATACAGCACAGCCCGAAGAGCAAGACGTGTAGTGGTCGCGTGGGCGGCTCGTAGGCAGTAATGCGCACGCCCAGGGCCCGACGTGCCTCGGAATCCATGGCGACGGTACGGATCCGGGCGTCTGCGAAGGACGCCATAGGAGGAGAAAAGCGGACAATGTGACTCTTCTGATTGGCATCGCAGATTGTCATGGAGGAGAGGGAGATGTCCACCAGGGTTGGCTTGGAGGCGGCGGGGAGTGGGACGCGGTTGTAGTACTGGAGGTAGGCAGAGAGGGAATCGGCATGCGAGCTGTTCATGTGGGAGATGATGGGAGCCTTGGCGGCATCGTCAGATGCCATCTTAAAGGCTGGATGGAGGATAGGCAAGTCAAACAGATGTACGTGCTGTATTATGCTAAAAGTTGCCTTAGTTTCCACGGGAGTTTGGCCCTCGGCATCGAAGATCCAAGCTCGACAAGTGGATGTGAAGCGATCTTGCCCCTGGAGTGAGTCGGGATTACAGGGGCTTAAGCGATCGGCGAATGTGTTATCCGATGCTGCATGGGTGGTTCCGAGCTCATAAATTTTGACCCAGAGTTCATCCTCTTCATCATCATTAAGAGCACGGGACTGGCGTAATCTTTCTGTAGCCGCAGCTCAGGATAATTATATCCCGCCACATCCATATCAAGGCTAACACGGACACGGACAGCACCATCCCAGCTGTGGTCTCCTTCGGCAAGATCCCCTTCTCGTGCCGTGGCATCGCACACCCACCTCCACAAAGATTCTGATGAAACCATCTCCCCCAGTCCACAAGCTGCTCTCTCCTACAGAGCAAAGTTGCACAAATCCGAGAGACCAAGACACAATTCATGCTAGCGGGATAGCCCCACATTAATGTCTTCGTCGAAAGCACACCTTATTCAACAGTGCGGTTCTGCGAGAAAGGTCTTGATCAAAGTGAAGGCGATATGGAACCAGTAGTTTCATACTTCTAGGATATGCTACGTGGCAGACCCACAAGTACGAACAGCAAGGATAAAGAGTCGATACTGACTCCACAAAATTACCAAATGTATTAACCCTAAAAGCAAAAGTAGATACAATTAGTCCTTCTAGGCTGGCCAATGATATCTGACAGACTACCATCTGGCAGGCCAATGTCCCAAGAAAGAATGTGCAGAAGTGAGAGATATAGTCAATTGCGTGGATGTTATCTACCTACGTACAAAATAATTCCTGGATTTTACACCAGTAGCGAATAATTAGAGTTGAAAGAGATTACGTGGATTTGACAGATGGGTGTGCCCATAATTTCAGGACATTTCCAGAACTCAACTTCTAGGTATCTGCCTGAAAGCCTTCGCCACATAAAAGGTCATTCGTCTACCTATTCACTGAATTATATAGTAAAATCCGCTTCTTGGCATCCAAAAGGGCCATATTCTCTTACTCGCCCTATTGTCTTTCTAACAGTACAAATCCCAACTAGTCTTTCCCCTCTACAGCGGTCGGATCAAATATAATCCGTCCCCGCCACCTGCTCCACCAACATGGCTCCTCGCAAGCCAAAACGCACCCCGAAGCCAAAACCAACCCCCGAGTCTGGCTTCAAATCTCAGTTAAGGGCCAACACCGACATGCCAGGCCTGACAGTTGATACTTCCTCCTCACATATGACATCTCAAAGTTCGACTTCACTGTCGCAGTCGCAGCTCAGCTCCCAGTCCCGTAGTGCTTCACCAGTTCGTCCTCCCTATTCACCCATTACACCCACTCTCGAGCACGCGCGGCTTGCCACCTCAGGAACAGCTCCCTCTCAGAATGTCTTCCTGCCGCACGATACCTATACTCACTCTCAGCCTCCACAGACTGCCATTCCCCAGCCACCCCCAGTCCCCATCACCTTCGACGAGAACCCGGATGCGATCGCGCTCAGGTCCGCCATCAGTATCCTTCAGCTCCAGGCACGGAATGCCACCGCAGACATACGGACACTGCAGCGGATAAAGGAGAGAGCAGTGGCGGATACCGAAAACTTTGCGAGGGCGCTGGTTGCTGGGGAAGTGGGCAGCAAGCCGGATCCTCTACTAGGGCTGCCGCAAGGGGATTCTGATGATGAAGAGGGTGAGGAAGGGGTGGAGAAAATGAGTAAGGAGGAAAATTGGGGGACGTTGCCGAGAGCGCAGAGCATCGTCCGTTGTCCACCTATAAATTGGACGCAGTACGCAGTGGTTGGCGAGAGCCTAGACAAGCTACACAAGGATCAGCAAGCTCGGCCCACAGAAGGGACGCCACAAGTTATACAGCCGGATGGGAGTCTCACGTTCGGTGGTGAGGGACAAAAAAGACGGGAAGACCTTAAACTTGCAGCGCCATATCAGCCTGGAAAGGACAAGATTGACAGGGCGGGGACAAGAAAGGGCGGCAAGAGGTAGGTTGCCGGAAAAGTGAACATAGCGGGGAGGATGTCTATGATGTTATGATTATGAGAGCATTGCATTGGCGGGCGTTGGAGGAAACGAGTGTTGGGGATAAGACATGGCATCGGACATATAGCGGGAAGAGGACTATCTACAGATATGTATTGAGTGGCAATGTGCAGAGCAGAGATTTTCGTAAGAGAAAGCCATTCTTGCATGCTGGCGAAGGCATAAAATGTGGCTTGATCATCAGCCTGTCGAGAGTATGCTATTATGCCCCGCGCGATAATCAATAGATTAATCCTGACTGTATTTTGCCTTCTTTCACATATACACGTAAGGGCCGAGGCTACTTAGACAAATATTCAGGGACGACGAACTGTATGCCAGTTATGTAAGGGCTGTGCAGATCTAGGGGCGGAGTAGAAGCGATAGGTGCCGACGATCGTACGACGACTCCCGCCGGGGATGACGACTCTCTGGGTAGATAAGAGCGCAGGAGGGACCACAATATTCCACCCTCCACTCAATCGCTCCCTAATGCCCTCGACCCCAACCGCCTCTGCTACGAGCCTCGAATCGACCTATGAGTGCCTGTATAGTGGATGAATTTTCTTATCTCTATATGAATGCTTCAATATGGCGAGCTTTGATGGGCGTTGGCTTCAAGCTCCATCATTTCGCTGAACCCAAATCCCCGAAGCCCAATTTCGAGATCACGATCCCCTCTCGACTGTCGACTAGTGGTGGCTCCTTCCGGCTCGTCTTCTACGTCCCTCCATCCTACTTCTGCAGCGAGACTGATCGCCGCTTTCCTGTTGTTGTCAACTACCACGGAGGAGGCTTTACCCTTGGCACAGAGAGAGACGATGCTCGATGGGCTTCGGCGGTGGTTCATCAGACTGATGCTGTCGTGGTGAGCGTGGGTTACCGACTTGCACCTGAATACCCTTTCAGTGTGGGGCTCGAAGATGCTGCGGATGCAATCCTCTACCTTGCCGCGCATGCTGAAGAATTGAGCCTCGATCCGCATAAGATAGCCATCTCTGGCTTCTCAGCTGGGGGAAACTTTGCTTTTGCTGTACCCTTGCTGCTCTACGAGCTAAGAATTGATGCTGGCAAACGCACTTTTCAGGACTATCCCAAGTCTCTCCGACGACCATTCAACCCTCTACTCCAGAACAGTGCTTCGCGTTTGGTTCAGTCAAGTTCTTCCATCGCCCTTGCCCAGTCATATCCTTCGACACCCCCTTTTATGCCACCGCGGCCCCACTCTGCTCGATCACTTGGCACCAGCAATTCGGTCGTCAAACTCACGGATCTAGAGCCAACTGCCTTAGAAGTGAGCCAGAAGCTTCCCGATTTCACCATCGTTTGCATCGTGTCCTTCTACCCGCCGGTCGATTTCCGACAGTCACGCGATGAAAAACGCTTGACCAACCCACAACCAAACAAGAACCTCCCTCTCATGCTTACGGACCTCTTCGATCGATCATACATATCACAATCTACATGCGATCTCGCAGACCCTTATCTCTCTCCCGCAGCCGCATCTGATGACGTCCTCCGAGCCGCCTATCCGCAAGATATAATTCTCTATACGTGTGAATATGATATGTTGAACGCAGAAGGTATACTATTTGGCGACAGACTTCGAGGAGAAGAAATTCAAAAGACCGTACATGGGGGATTGATTAAAGGTGTTGGGCACGCGTTTGACAAGAAACCCAACCCGATATCTTTTCCCAAATCAGCAGATTTATGCTACAAGGAGGCGTGTACAGAACTAAGTAGACTGTTTAAAGGAAGTGACCTCTCGACGGACGAGCAAACCGAGCCAGAGGATGACTTGACTGTACTTAGGTACGGCAATCACGAAATTGAGCAATATACGGGTCTTGAAGGCCATGCCACAGAAATAGATGGCCTGGGAGAAGAGAGTGATACAACTGGGTCTCACGAGTTCAGCGAGAGAAAGCAGCAAAAAGAGAGCCACCTATAGCAGATAGGGACGAGAGAGATCAAGGAGCAACTTTTATAAAACGTAACGAGGGCGGCAGAGAGGGCAGCAGCATTTCATAGGGCCCAGGGACAACAGACAGCAGTGAAGCAATAGAAATGAAGCAGAGTATATGATTTGAGTAAGTCAACCCCGAAAATGATGGGGCACCGAGGATTCAGGTCACATGACTTATGCCAGCGTCATGCAAGCGCGTTCCGAAATTCCTGATTCTCAATCCACGCAGCAACATCCTTCAATGCGCTTGGTGAGTTGGCCCTCGAGTCGGCAACTGTCCGGTCCTTCGATCAGGCGACGATGCCTTCTGCTTGCTGGCCGAAGCCTCTGTTATAATCCTCCCCATAGGGCGCTACTTCAATTGTATGTCGGACGATCGCGACTCGATGACCGAGATAAGTTTGGTCTAAGATGGCTTAGCCATGATCGGAAGCAGCAAGGCTGTCAAGCTGGTGGAGAGGGAAATGTGGCTGCTGGCGCTTCAAAATATGCAGCACCACAAATGCTAGCATTTCTCATCTTCCCCTTCGGCTCTCGCGCAGAATGGGCTCGCACTCCCAGGATGGTACCTCGTTCCCGATATATACCATTCGCAAAATGGAACTACAGACTCCTGTGGTTTCTTATGTTAGTATATACTGCTGACAAGTATTATAACCGATCCTTATCCGCAAACCATGCCATCTTCAACCCACCACGATTCACCCCTTTCTCCGTCATCGACAAGCAAGACGTGTCTCCCACGAGCTTTATACTTACCCTCCACCCTCACGCTGATGTGAGTCCTGATATCGAGCCATACGCGGATAGCTGGAAGCAAGGGACATGGTCTGTCGAGTTCAAACAACCACAACTACATATCGCACGCTCTTATACACCACTCCCACCAAAGCTCGATATGCAAAGCTCGCCTGACCTACGATTTCTTATACGCCGCGAGAAAAACGGGGAAGTTTCCAACTATCTTGCAAATCTCCCACCCAATGCGATAATCGAGATAAGAGGCCCACAGGCAGAAGTTGACCTCCCAACGGACGCCACGGACATCGTGTTCTTGGCAGGTGGGACGGGAATTGCTCCGGCGATGCAGGTAGCGTACACGCTACTAGAGAAGAGGACGGAAGGGCAGAAGCCGAAAATACACATCATATGGGCGAACCGGAGACGGGCTGATTGTGTTGGCGGTTTAAGCTCGTCTCCTTCTCGAACAGCCAGCGAGCGCAAATCCACACCTCATTTAGCAGAAGGCGTGGTCCGTGAGTTACAGCTCATGAGAACCAGGCACCCCGAGCATCTGAGCGTAGATTACCTCGTGGACGAAGAAAGAACGTTCTTGGATCAAAAAATGATATCTGCCTCTACAAGGAGGGCCGCAGGGGATATGAGCTCGAAACTTCTCTTTGTTTCGGGACCGGAGGGATTTGTGAGTTTCTTCGCCGGTCCGAAGAGATGGGAGGATGGACAAGAGAAGCAGGGCGAGCTCGGAGGCGTCCTTGGCCAGATGGGCTTAAAGGGCTGGCAAGTGTGGAAGATGTAACGCATCACCAGTAGCAGCTGGGAGGCATGAAAAGTATTGTTTCAATAACCAGAGCCTGGCATGAGCTTCATTAAACACATCTAGGGGCCAGATATCTGCCGCCATGACGAAGAGATGTATATGAAATCAGTAATATTAAATATGAAGATGGTAACCCCAAAACCCTTCTTAGGGCCTTGAGTAGATTGTTTTCTTTGACCTGATAATATTGTGATAGTTGACTTATTACAGATGAGTCGTTGCTACACAAGTGGCGACATCTTGCCGTAAATCACTAAATCAGCAAAAGGAAAATAGCGTAAAATGTGATCAACCTCTCGTTCATGGAGATCCTATTGGCACTATCCATTCTGTCGTACCCTATCTCTATAGAGGTATTTCTGCCATGTCATGATATCATAGTCATATCCACATACTTATCACTATCCGCGCTCGACCGTACGACCATGAGCAACACCTTAGTAGAGAGAAGCGGGAAGAACGCCGGTTCTAGCCCAGTGAGACGAACCGAAGCTAATGCTCCTGTCGAAACCGCTTTTATTTATATAACGCAAATGAACTCCGGCACATATGCCTCCGCCTTATCGTGCAGAGGACACCTTTGCCTGAGTGGCGCTCCAAAGCCCCTTAGCTGTCTCCTCGATCTTTCTCGTCTGCGCCTGGATCTGGGCCTCAGACTGGCCACGCCCAGAGAGCTTCTCAACGTTTGCAGGGTGCGCCTGGTACTCCGGAGCCGTCGAGATAGGGCCTCCTGTGCCAGGAGCAGTGCCGTAGCCTGAGTCGATATCCATCCTGCTATCGACATCTATGCCCAAACCATCAGCACCAGGCCCTCCGTTATCGGGCCTCTCCAGAGGCTTTGCGCCACGCTCAGGGTCTGTCGAGGGTGCCCCGTCCATCATGCCATGGTAGCCCTCTCGAAGCTTGTTAATGGCACGGACGGTGTCGATGGCGGCGTGTAGGGTGCGCCGCGCGTTGAAGTTCTTCTTGACGACTGGCAGGAGATCGCTGCCCTTGCCTTCGCCCTCCCTGCCTGAAGGTTCGCCGCTCACGAAAGGATGTTGCAGCGCCTCATAGGCTGTAATGCGCTCCTTGGCATTTATCGTAAGGCACCGCTTGATGAAGTTTCGGGCATCAAGGCTGACCCCCCGCCAGTACTCGATTGGCGTGAAGCTATAGTCTGCGACGAGAATCGCTTGCATTTCCTCTAGGTTAGAGTCTCGGTCAAAGGGGGTGTATCCGCACAGCAAGAAGTATGTGATAACACCGATGGCCCACATGTCCACTGGTTTGCCGTGGCCGGTCTTCTTAAAGATCTCAGGAGCCATGTAGCCTGGTGTTCCGCAAGTTGTGGTAAGGACACGAAACTGCTCTTCATCCATGATTCTAGACAGCCCAAAGTCTGCAATGAGCAGATCAGCGTTGTCCTCTGGGGTTCTGAATAAGAGATTTTCAGGCTTGAGATCGCGGTGGACGATGCCATGATCATGGAGGTAGGCCACGGCGGAGAGGGTTGCTCGGATGAGCTCTGCAGCATCAGATTCGTAGTACGAACCCTTGCGACAGATTCGGTCAAAGAGCTCACCCCCCAAGGCAAGGTCTGTAACCAGGTAGAGGTTATTCGCCGTCTCGAAATAGTCGACAAGAGTTAGGATATTTCGGTGGCCCATGGAAACAGTCTTCAGGACTGCTATTTCATTGCGGACCTAGGAGAGGAATTAGCTACGATATTCTGTGGAAAGAGTGACAGAGGAAACGAACCATGTGTTCGCGCCCCGCCATTAGCCTCTTATTGATAACCTTTGCGGCATAGTATCTGCCGGTGTCGATGTGGACGCACTCTTTAACTACCGAGTATGAACCTGCCCCTAGCGTCTTGCCGGTCTTGTATCGGCATGCTTGCACCTGCGGCCTATCTTGGCCATGCTGAGGGGCTGAGAAGGCCATGACAGTCCCGTGCGGCGGCTCTGCTTTCTCCTCACTCACACAAGACGGCTCGAGTCAATGCGTCTCGCAAGCGTCGTAGAATCCCTTGTGAGACTCAGGCAAATTAACTTGCAATTGTGGAAGGAAGAGAGAAGTCTCAGGGCGGTAGAGTATCCGCAGTTTTCAGTTGGAGTTGAGCAGGTCCCTTCGCGATTGATTATCGAGCTGACAGCCTCGAGACTCGTATGGCCCTAAGCAGCTTGGACGGCAAAACGCCGGCCTGTACATTGATACGATCACGTGGTCATGAAAGTTTTAATCCTCAGGCAGCAACTATATGGCTGAATTGAAAAGCACTCAGCCTGTATTATATGGATAGCGGTTGGCTCGATCCCGGATTGGAGAGAAATATGGCTCTCCAGTAAGAGAATTCGCTGTGCTCCCAGGAGAATTGGTTGTCCGTTCTCATCGGTGCGCGCGAACTACAGATGCTGGTGTGGCTATAGAGATAGTTTCTTATCGCGGAAAAAAGAACTCCCGCTCTTTGTTCCTGGTGAACCGGAAATGGTTTAGCACTTCGGCGAGAGATCGCATCTTCCACTCAAGCAGACCAAAGAGGCTGATATTTCAACACCTTCTCGAAAACCAGTCCGGGCAATTCTTGGGTAAGGGCAAGAGCCCAAGACAGCTAACGACCTTACGATCCTTTACGAGTCCTCTTCCCACTATCCTTGCGGATACCGACCAAATTAACTTTGAGAACGACGCTCCTTTTTTCTCGACGCAACGGGTAACCCCACGAAGCAGGAAGCTATTCCTGCCTTCGACCCAGTTGAAGACCTCTGCCATTCACTTCAGGATTCGAACATTTTCATTCCATTATATCTATCTGTGGGCGCCCTGTCGATATTGCGGGCTCTGCGAAACCCTACAACAGTCTGTAACAGTCTGAAATTATGGCGGGGCCTGAGGGATCCAAGCAATATGTTCCTTTGACATGCCATGGACACTCACGTCCTGTCACGCATCTCAGTTTCTCTGGATTTGTCGCTGAGGAAGAATATTATTTGATCTCGGCATGCAAAGGTACGTCTAAATGCAAGCAGTGAGGGATCGCTATTGATACAAGCACAGACAACAACCCTATGCTCCGCGACGGTGTGACGGGAGATTGGTATGCCAAAAAGGATTACAAATAAAGACAACGCTTATTTGAACAGGATCGGTACTTTCTTTAAGCACAAGGGAGCAGTATACCAAGCTAGGCTCTCCTCGGACGCTGCCACAGCAGCAACAGCTTCAGCGGATTTTACGGCGTAGGTCATTCTATTGGAAACCCGACTGGCACTAATTGCAGCCAGGAGAGTATGGGATACCCACACAGGAGAAGAAATCTACGCCATCCAACACCATCATATTGTTCGGGCTATCGCATTCCCTCCCAACTCGAGTAGTCTCCTTGCCACTGGTGGCATGGAAAAGAAGCTCCGAATCTTCGACCTGGACAAGATAGCACCTATATCAAACCCCTCTCCAAACGGGACCGCACCGTCTGGGAACAACACATCTGACGGCAATGTCATACTCGCCGAGACCGGGTTCGAAGTAGGGCCAGGCGTACACAAGGGGACTATCAAGTCCATTGTCTGGACCCAGGACCCAAACATACTCGTCACTGCAGCAGACGATAAGGTTATTCGGTGGTGGAATCTGGAGACTCGAACAGTGGTGCAGGAGCAGGCTGTGCAGGGAGAGATTGGATCTTGCGAGTTCACCAATGTCCAAGGTGAAGCCAGCGACATTGGAGGTGGGCTGCCTGTCTTAACAATAGCGGCTGGCAATATGGTGTATTTCTTTGGCGGGCCAAGCAGCAGCACCCTGCTCAAGTCGGTAACCTTACGGTACGAGGTGGCGAGTGTTGCATTACACCCGTCACAGCGAAAATTTATTACTGGTGGGATGAAGGATACGTGGGCCAAGGTATACGATTACGACACTGAGCAGGAAATCGGTATGTAGACGGCCCCCGGGCCTGGGAGAAGACATGCTGATGTTCGCAGATGTTCATAAAGGCCACCATGGGCCGATCTGGAGTATTAGCTTCTCTCCAGATGGAAAGTTGTACGCCACAGGGAGTGAAGACGGGACCATCAAGATGTGGAAGAACTGCTCGGGTCTATTTGGGTTGTGGCGGGCGGACCAGGAATCATGACCTGGGGGGAGTGGGAGAGGTACAAAGTGATGGACGATGGAGAGATCATGACCATGCTATACGATCATCGTAATATAGGTACAGCAAATAAGGCACGAGTGGAATGCCAGTTGGCTATACATACTCGGTGATAGGAGGGATCCGCCAAGCCGAAGAGATCTTCTCTGTCATACCGTTCAATATCTTGCGGCCTTCCTTGCCTGGCACACCGCCTACATCCTGAATATGCCAACTCAAGTGCCGAAGACTGTCAGCTCACACTCTCGCCGCCCAAGTTGCTCGAGATACAGGCATCCACGGCATCGGATTGGGCTGTGGCTGTGCGTGTGGCGTTCTCACGACCCGTGTCTCGAGCGAGAAAGCAACAACCCTCGCAATGGGCTGAAAGACGAGGGACTGACGACTTGTCTCACTGCTAAACCCCATGAAATATACAGTAGCTTCCGTCCCTCCTCCCTCGGCTCCTCGCATTATCCTGCCTCCCTTCACCCTCGGTCGGGCCTCCGCCTCTCCTCGCTATCTCCCGGCCTGACTGCCATCATCATCAGGCTCTCTCGAATCTACCGGGGGCTTTTGTGCCCAAGCCACCCAATCACCGCAAAATCACCTCCGCGGGGTCGATCCTCCAGTCCAGGCAGGCGACGAAACAGGACAAAGACGCCCAAACAGAGCGATTCGAGACACGATAAAGCAACCACCCAGCCTTTGCACTGCACTGACGTCTGTTGATCACTGGCGCCGTCTGGCAGGCTGCTCTGTTGGCCTGGCACTCTTCACACAGCAACACCTTCTATCGCTCCTGTCACCAAGGCTCCGGCCTTCCTGGCCTTGCAAGTCAGACTGGCCTGTCATCCTTTCCCTAGCTGTGGCACGAATCAACTGTTGCAGTCTCGACGTTTAGCCATCTTTCGGCCACAATCCACCTTGCCGCAGAAATTCCTCCCAGAAGACGACCAAGCCGAGTCCAGCTTGAGTTGCGCAGCCTGACAGCACTTTCTCATTCTCCAGGCAACTCGCATCTGGCAAGATGGGAGACCGGTACAGATACGCTCGGCCGCGCTCCCCAACACTGTATAACCCAGCTCGTGCCTCTCTCCCTCTCGACGTCTACCATGACTACCCGCCGTCTCCAGTCCGGGGCGACCACCTTGTACACTCGACCCCCCGCCGAGAGGTAATCCCAGGACCGAGGAGCTCGAACCCGACCATCACAAGCGGCCCCGTCACGACGACTACATACAAGATTACTCCCGACCCACTTGCTCGAACAAGCAGTGTGCGGGAGGGGAGCCGTACCCGTAGATCCACGCTGGATGGTCCTGCGAGCAAGCCTGCGATCCCTACAATTGTCACAAGCAGTCCTGCATACAGACCAAGAGACAGACCAATAGTTCATGCTAGTACAGCGAGGCCGACCTCACCAATACAAGATCCATACCGCAGCAGCCAGGAAGACTACTACGCCGTCCCAGCCAGCTCAAGGCGTGGACATTACCATCGACCAAAGCGATACAGCGCGACAATGGACAACGCGGACATGCACCGTCTATCAAATGAGCGAGACTCTGCCCACCACTTACGTGCTGCCGCCCCCACCCATACCTATGCCAGATCACGACCTGTGTATTCTGGCCCAGTGGTGCGGGAGACAGCCGACTATACGGATGATGGATACGGGTACACGACCCCACGGGATCTGGTGCAATGGGATCTGAATAATGCTCCCTCTTCGTCACGGCATGGGCGCAATGGGAGTTACGACCGGGGCCGACCAAGCAGCATAACTGGATATGGAGACATTGCCCCCGTGAGATCTATAGACAACAGACCGCCCGTGTCGACGAGGGGCTTTGATCGGATCCCACAGAGTGCAAGAGTCACCCCTTCGGGACCCTTCGATCGGGATAGAGATAGGCTCGAGAGTAGGATGACCGGACCAGCGCCGATGGAGCCGGTCCGACCCGTGGCGCCAGTGGACGGGCCGCGGAGGACCGACTCTGCGTCTCTGAGGCCAGCTACTTATTACCACGAACGTGAGAAGAGGGGATCGGGCCGAGACGACTATTACGAGGTAAGGGATGATGAGCCACGGTATAAAGGGGAAAGACATCGGCATGATCGACGGGAGAATATGATTGAGCAGCGGGCGTCTGGAGTTCGGTCTGACAGAGGGGAGGAAGCCGTGCGATCGGAACGTCATGAGAGAGGAGATTTGCCGCGATTAGAACACAGATCGGAGAAAGAAAGGCACGAGGACGATTATAGAGACCATAAGAGGCATGAAGATGATTACAAAGACCACAAGAGACATGAAGACGACTACAAAGATCATAAGGACGGCAAAGACCACAAGGCGCGAGACGCTGCCTTGGCCGGAGGGCTGAGTCTTGCCGGCGCGGCTCTTGGGGTGAAGGCATTTAAAGAATCTGCAGATGCCCACGACGAGCGGAGAAGGGATTATGACGACGAACCGCGTCGACGGCGCGATCCCCGCGATGATAAGGATGCCACTGAGCGCAGACACAGAGACGAATCACCACCTCGTGACAGTAAAGACCGTTCTCCTGCTCCGCCGGTAGACATCGTCAACCCGCCTTCACGCGATCCAAAAGAACGTCATGGATCTCGTAGTGGATGGGATAATGATCCGGAATCTCGCCGTCGTGCCTCAGATGGCCCTTTGAACGGCTCAGCCATCGAAACTGAATCCTCTGCCTCCGATGAGACCCAGCGGCGCTCGCGGCCCCGTAAGGAATCCGGGCCCGGCTTCAATCCTCGCAATACGACCGATCTGAAAGCCCTGAAAGAGGCCTTGAATAAAGACCCTGCTACTTCCACACAAACGACTCCTCCGAAAGCACGTACGGAATCGATGAGCAAAGATTCCCGGGCAGTGGCAGAAATACGTTCTGATGTACACTCCGACTCCCAACCCACTCGCATTCTTACTCCAGCCCCGGCCGCCACAGAGGCCAGGGCCCCGGTCAAGGGCATATTACGTGCCCCTCGAGAAAAGTTCCCCGAAGATCCAGCACCAATCAGAGAGGGCGTAGCGCCACTGAAGGACGCAAAGAAAGACGGGGTGCCACCCTCTGCGAGATGGACCAAGATTAGTAGAAAGCTAGTCAACCCAGAGGCATTGGAGGCAGGAAAAGAGAGATACGAAGCTCGAGAGGACTTCGTCATTGTTCTCAGAGTGCTATCAAGGGATGAGGTGCAGGCTTATGCAGAAGTCACAGAACGCATACGAGGTAAGTATTCACGGCCATGTTATTATTTTTAGCGCCTCCTCTACTCCTCTAGCCTGTCAAGCACTAACTCCCTCGTAGCTGCAAGAGAAGAGGCGGAAGAGGAGGAAGCTCGCGCAGCCCGTCGCCGAGCACGTCGCGAAAGGCACGAACAACATAAACGTGAGCGTGCAGCAGGCGGAGTAGAAGCGCACCGCTCCTCGGGCCATACTCACCGCCACCACCGTCGAGACCAAGATGCTGCCTCCGAGTCTGATACCACTTCCGACTCATACGCAGAGAAGAGCAAAGACTATCGCTCTGGCAAGGACCGAGACAGGGGAAGGTCAAAACCAATTGAAGGTGGGCCGGTTATGAGTGGCGCCCTAAGTAGTGACGACAAGAAGCCACGTGGAGATGAGAGGAAGGTGTCATTAAGCAAAGCGGATCCGCCAATTAGTTCGCAAAGGGAAGATCTGGACATCGATTCTAAGAGAAGCTGAAGTATATATTATTAGCTCACAAAAATTGGTTCCCAGGGGTTGATTTTGCAGTATGGGTAGTGATCTAGCAAAGATTTCGAATCCTTGAATATAGGAATGGCAGACAGGAGGAAGGCTAAGGGGAGAGAGTTGTATTGGGTACCACCGAATTTTGGTATTGTCTTGTATAGCCCTCATAACCCTCATCTAGCGAACCTGGAGGAGTTTTGTCTATTAGTACCTCTAACTCGTAAAATACACAACCAAGAAGCCCACCCAGCTACCTACCACGCCCACTGCTGAGTAGGAGCTTGTGAACATCAATGGCAGGAACTCTAGCTTGTCACCGAACACAACGCCATGTATTAGTGAGCAGTATAGGATCAGCGGGATGCTGAACGCAATATACAATAAACTGAACCGATCCAGCAAGAAAATGCGCGGGCGGCTACTAGCAGGCGCGAGCCGGTCAAAGGTTAGCAAGAAAAGCACGAGCCAAAATATCGAGTACACGGTCTTGATGGGGAACTCGGCGGCCGTGAATATGAGTGGGAAGAGGGATACGTGTCCCGCAACGGCGAGGGGTCGGAAGGCGCCCAGATAGCGACGGTCCTGGAGCGCGATGAGGGAGAAGGGGATTATGATGAGCAGAATGGCCTTCTCGTGGACGTGCCACCCGAAGAGGAAGGAAGCATAGCCGCAGAGTGTAACGGCGCCAATGAAGGTGGTCCAGCTAGGGTCGAAGAAGAGCTTGACGAGCGGAATGGCTTGGAAGAGGAGGGTGAGTATGAAAGTCATTCGAGGGGTAATCTCAGGCAGAACAGCAAAGGATGTGTCGCCGACGAGACCCCTGGTAACACTGTTCACGGCATCCTGGTTGATGGAAAGTCCAAGTCGTGGAGCAACTGTATTCGTTAGCATTGACTCCATATATCTTACAGCAGAGAGAGCTACCATAGATCAAGATCCGATCAGTAAAAGAATACATTGCCCAAAAGTTAGGCGCCCAGTAAGCATGACAGAGTCCTCGCGAGAAAGGAAACAGCCTGTTTAGCAGCTGTGGGATCTGTCCCCAATAGATGAAAGGCCCCAAGGCAGCAGCGAAAACTGTGATAACACCAGCACCTAGTTTCAGAGCATTGCCGAACTGGATGTGGAATATTGACCTCGGGCCTAAGCAGTATGCTCGAAGTAGGTAGACGAAGTAGGCCGGCGCAAGATAGAGGTAGATGTGCTTGAAGCATAGTAGTGCGGCAAAGAGCAGGCCGCTAGCTAGAGTAGTTGACGGCTTCCTAGCCAGCACCAATGAAAGGATCAAAATCCCGTACAGAAAGCCATTGTACTGGAAGTGGATATGGTCAATGATCAAAATACCAGGCGATAGGAGAACCGAAAGAGCCGCAGCTTGGGAAGGGCGTTTCTGGGCCATGGGAGCTGTCTGCACGTATCTTCACGATGTTAGCACCACTGGCCTGTTCTAGTCTGAGCCGGAGAGCTCACAAATGTAGCGCGTAGATCAGCACCAGCTCTGTGATCATGACAGATGCGCGCTGAAAGTAGACCGTCTGCCAGCTATCATATTCCAAGTTGTATACCCTGAGCATGGCCGGGTCGGCCAGGCGCGCCAACTGCGAGAGCATCCATTCGAAGTATGCGAAGAACGGGGGGTAGTCGAGTGTCCATTCCGACGTATTCTCGTAGTACCATTCTCGCACGGGGAGGCTGTTCGTGATAGCTAGCCAGTTTCTGTGCACCTCAAAGTCCGTCGACTTACTGCGTGGCGATCAGGGTTAGCTTTGGTGAATGGTTGAGACGAGGAACAAGACGTACTATGCAGGAAAGAGAAGCGTCTTGAAGGCTGTGGCCACGACGGCGCATTGAGCTAGGGAAGGATATCGGTCGCTCATATCTCCATCTCCTCTCGCTCCTACTCGCTCGTTCGCACGCTGCCTCTCGGGGTTGAAATAGAGATGTCGGAGTGGCCTCGATATGAAGTCTTTTGGTTGTGAAATGATGTACAGTTCGTACTAGTTGGCATTTCGCTTGCGGTGGTAAATATTCGGTAAATTTGTTCCCTGTCAGGAGAAGCGAAACTATCAGTCGGGCAAATCCTACCAGATGGCAAACCGCATTAATTAATAAATCGACTGAGATCGTAGGTGACGTCTAACGTTTGGATAAGCTATGTATTAAATCTAATATTGATTGATAATCTCCTGCCCCGCCATACAGCTCTCGAGTCGTGCCTAAATGAATCCTCCTGACATCAGGGTATTTTTGATGAGAGGTTCCTTTTCAAAACGCCAAAATGTCTCTTTGGTGGATTCAGTCATCCGAATACAAGTAATGAAGCGTGCATTAGAAGCCAGAAATAAAGATATATGGCTATCTCCAGATTGTGTCCCCAGCTGGCGAATTCCAACCTGTCGACTATCCGTCCCTTATTCTTTGAACGCGATATCCAGTCACAAAACGGTGAAGATCTGGAACAATTTCTTGCAGATATGCCAGTATCCATTCAATATCCAGTTCTTTCCGTCACAGTTCCAGCGTTACTGCTCGGCTGACTAGAGGCGTAGTATCAAGTTCTGGGCAAGCTTCAGTCCTGTTGCAATTCCACATAGACACCCAAGTCTGGATCTGCTGATAAATCGCTCGCTGTCCAGTCTGACAGCAGCAAATAATGGTGGGTAAAGAAATCCTTGCCCCTCCTCCTGGAACACTATAGTTCAAATCGACTGCTTTCCCTTAGATGCTTACTCAGTTGAGTCCGAAAATTGTGTGGTTGATCCGCCCAGTTGCTGCCGGCTATTTGAAAATTTACCTCTCTTTTCGTCTGGAGAGGATACCACTTCAGGAGTCAGATGCAGTAAGTGTTTGGCGGGTTACTTATCGTCAGCTGTTGCTGTACTCGTTTGCCGCCGTCTTTGCTGTTGGCAGTGCATCACACTCAGCGAGGCCACCACCAGGCCAATGAGAAACAAAGGTATGAGATTCCACTTCCACCCTTCCATTACTCTCAGCCATTGTCGAAGATAGGCGGCATCCCTGTCGCTAGTAATTGGTAGCGACAGAAGCGCTTTCGTCCAAGTCCCCGGCGTCCATTGGTCCTTTGGGTAAGCATTACCCTGGAATTGAGCCGCGACAGTCTTGTCGATTGTTTGTCCTTTCGTTTGATTCGAGACAGCAAAAGTATAGGCAAGAGCAGAGAGAGTCAGGAGAAACGAGAGGATGGTAAAGATCGTATATGCCAAAAATACTCGCGATAGCCCCAATGCTGCGTTCTGAAGCTTCGTTAGTCACATCTCCTAGCAATGTAAAAGATATTAATACAGCATTCCGTTTCCGTTCCCGCCGTCTCTGGTGCCATAGCACTAGAAAGCCTCCGAAGCAGATCAACACGAGAGCGGTGCCCGCGGCTCCATTGCTTGTGTGGCCTTCATTCAAAAGGAGGCCCACCGGCTTTGCGTTTATTACGGCAGAAGTGCCGTCGCCGAGGTCGAAGGGATATTTATTTGCGCCTGATCGATGCAAATAGCCAACCATACTACTTATCAATGACAACTCGATCGCAGAGTCGATCATCAGTACGACTAAGGCTGCGCCAAGTGGCAGCAGCGACATTATGGCAGTTCTAGGAACGTCGGAAGAGGGAGACGCGTGATACAGGCGTCGCAGTAAAGCCGGACGGGATCAGAGAAGATCCAGAATATATGTAAACTGATAGATTATAAAGTGCCGAAGAAACTTCGATGTTCTAGGGCTTACGGAGGGTATATGAGCTTCGGTATCTGACGAGTCGCAATCTCGCCAGTAGCTGAGGTGGCTGACGCCGGTGAGATTCTGCTTACAGCGGCGAGGAGGTGGGGCTTGGCGCAGAATTGGTTAACCCAATACGTACGGTATATCCGTTCTACACCATTAACACACCTACTATTAACGGTATGTCGCAATATCGAGATTGCAGCTGCTGCGGGGTAAGTGAAGTTCCTTCGCTAAAGTACCCCTGAGTACTCGCGCAACATGCATCCCGTATGGAGCGGAAGTTTCTGCTCAAGGAGACAAGCGAGGCCTGGAAACAAACCCTAACGGCACTTTCATAGAATAGATCCTTGGTTCACACAGTCCAGTTGTCGTATGCCCCAGCCTTCACCATTTCGGCTGGTGCTTCTCATGTCATTATGAATTGTAGTGAGAGCATTTAGGCTGGTAGCATTTCCGAGTTCGGTCTCAAACTGTGTCTCTTATGCCTCCGATCACTTTTCAAGTCGAGAACCTTTATCCCGTTGGTCCAGGGTCTGCTCAAATCGAATCTTTCAGTCTACTTAGGCCCGGTTGCGCGACGGGCCCAAACATGATGGCAGATTTTTAAGAGTAAATAAATACTTGGACAGAACGTTGAGCATAATACCGAGAGGCCCAAGGAAGCGACAGTTATAGTATGTTGTAGAAGCAGGTCCATTAACCTCGTATTTTCACGATTTGGAATCTCCTTGGAGCATCATATTAAAATAACCGGGCACTGTCTACATGAATGCTATCTAGTTTCTGGAACAAGGACTGACGGGCGGTGCATAACAACATGTCTCGCAACCCCCATTCCCTCTCCCCCTTCATACTCCCATAAGTTGAGATCCATAACTTCAAAGTCTACAAATCCGTACTTCCTATAGAGTCCAATCCCCTCTGGGGATGCCCCTAGCACAACCTGTAATCCTTGTACGTCGGCTTCTCGTAGTCCGTCTTCTAGCAACAGAGCCCCAATGCCTTTTCGCTGATGCTGAGGTGAGACAATAAGAACCCCCAATTCTAGTAATGGCATCAGCTCTATTATTCATATCCTCAAAAATAATATAAAGGACAACTACTTACTTGCATAGTCACGGCCTTCTGTAGATCTCTCCATGTGCTCATCCCCTTTCAAAATAGAATCCTCAAAAAACTTCAAATTGGCACCCGGTCCGAGTGTGTTCTTTCCTCCCTCTTTCTCTTTTTCATCTCCCGCCTTCGTTTCCTCCGCCCGCCTCATATCCCCATCAGTCCCTCTTCTCCCTATGCGAAATGTCCACGAAGCAAATCCTACAATCTCCTCTCCTCCAAATCCTAGAGCCACGGCTTTCATATTCCGTATGTTCTCCCCGGGCTTAGACTCTGCGCCAAAACTAGCAGCACGTGAAGCCAGAGCGTCATCTGAGGTTCTTTGCGTACCGAAGGCTACAGCACTGAAATCATCGTCTGCGAAGGCGGCAGCTTCCAGGCGGGCGATTGTCAAGAAATCCCTTGGAAGCACTGGTGAAATTATTATTTTTGAATCCGCGACAGGCATATTGTGCAAGTTCTGTTTTAATGGATCTGAGCACACATTTGAATCATGTATGTATACTTATGTTGCGGCTATTTAAAACATTCTAACTCCGGATAGAGCTTCTTAATCCGGCTCGCCGAATTATGTCCAAGGCTGATCCACTCTGTTACTGAACACGGTTCGGTGAACTTTAAACACTTGAATAATGCGGCAAAGGAAATGCCACCTTTCAGGGGTCTATAGACTGCTATCGACTTCCCTGTCTTAATATCAGATTTTACTCACAGAACTCGGCGGAGTTTTCGCGAGGCCGGGGGAGTTGATTAATAAAGTTCTGACTTACTCTAAGTTAGTTAACTTATCACATAGCAACTATTATTAATCAATCGTACAAACTCGGTAGTAAACTCCTCTTTATTAAGTCAGATGTATCAGGAGAAATCAAGTTGTCCAGAGTCCATTATTTTAGAGAGCAAACTGGACATGAAGTAATTTGGATAGCATTGTACACTACGGTCAACTCAAGTGGGTGGACACGCAAATTGGGGTGTCATATACTCAGAAGATGAAATAAACGGAATCGATGATTTCCAGGCAGCCAATTCATGAATTCGTAATTAAATGGTCTAAGAAAACCAGCAGCAGTCAGATGCAGTACAAGACCGCAAGAAACACAAAATTTAGTGGTAATCGACAGATCGTTACGCTCTGTAGGGACACTGTTCACATTGGCTGCTTACCGAGCTGCACATGAAGTGGAAAAGGGGTAGCTTGTGCACGTGATATAGTATCGAAATTCCAGCCGGAACTGTAAATTTTTTAATTTCCTGTAATGTCTGAACACACTCTGTACTCCAATAGCACTGATGCCATCCTTGTAAGACTTGCCATGCACAGAACTGTATATTGTTCATATCCCCTGTGTGAGTCTAATAATATATACACTAGAAGAAGCGAAATCCTTATCCCTTAAACAAAATCACTAAAACGACACATGCCTAGCATGCTTGAGAAGATGGTGTGCCTGCGAGAGGTGGCTGAGGTGGCGCTTCTTCGACGACGCCTCAGTGATCTGGATGGTGGCGGACTGTCCTGACTTGCACTCCGTGCCTGCGGCAAGCGCCTGCACGGGAGACCAAACGCCGCTGCCACACTGCTGGAAGGAGGTCGCGTTGATGCAATTCCACTCGCCCTCGCTGCTGCAGGCTGTGCCGGCTGCGATGGCGGTGCCGGTGCCAGTCACGGGGGCGGCAGGAGCAGGCGGGGCGACGTCTGCGATGGTCTTGCCAGTGTTGACCGGGCTGGCGACGGAGATGGTGGAAGTAGAGGCCACAGGGGTAGGGGCAACCGGCGACGGGCTCTCGATAAAGACACCACCGGGAGTTTGGGTCGGTGTGGCGACCGAGGTAGTAGTGGTAGAGCTAGCGGGCGCGACAGCAGCCGAAGATGGGGCCGGGGTGGAATCGTCGTTGCTGTATACTCTGCCGGAAAAGAGGGTGTCAATTCCAGTCAGCGACCCGATGGTGTTGGAATTGCAGCTGGTGGGTCCGCTGGACCAGCCGACCAGGCGGTTGGCGACATCGGTAGCATAGCAGTGCGTGGCGATACCTGCTCCCAAGTTTCCGCCCGCGGCAACAGAGCCCGAGTTATACATGCGGGCGGCGATGTAGTACTTGCTGTCGTCGCTAGTCCCGGCCTGCGCGATGAGCTGCTTCAGCCCAGGGCCGTCGGGGGTGCCATTAGTGCCATCCTGGATCATACTGGTGATCTCGGCGATGGGGCATGGGTTCTGGACGTTGCTGCCGCTGTTGCAGGTCCCGGCGCCGTTGTGGCTCTGCATGAGGCCCGGGTTCTCGACGCCATAGTTGGTGGTTGGAGCGCGGACGCAACCGTTGCTCTCCTGCATGACGATGGCTAAGATAAAGCGGGGGTCGACGCCAGTCGAGGCACCGACATTCTTGATGGCAGTCCTCATACTCTCGTTCTCAGAGTCTTGGTTGTTGGCGACACCGAACTGCGAACAAGAGTCGGCCAGGATATCAAGGTTGGCATTGAACCTGCGAGGGAAGCATGAGAAGACCGTCGAGCGTGCAGAAGAAGAGCCCGGGGGAGTTCTAGCAGACTCAGAGCACTCACATATCATCGAAAGAAGGCACCCACTGGTCCATCGAGGGCCATCCCTGGGAGGTGGCGCCATCGCCCGAGAAGATCTGGACATAGGTGGAGGGGTTGCGGGATTCCAAGGAGTGTGAAGACGTGGGAGCTCTTTTCACCAGGTCAGAGAGAGGGGAGACCGGGGCTCCGTTAATGAGGGTGAAGCTGCCAGCAGCCAAAAGCTAGAGAGCGGTGTGGTCAGCGAGGATAGGAGGCAGAGATAGGGAAGCTTCAACTCACAATGCGAAGAGCGAACATTTTTGCGCGGTAGGGAACGTGGACCTTGGCCGGGATGAAAGAAAAGAAAGAGAAAGAGAAGGACGCAGGCTGGTCGTCGACTGGAACGGGTAAGGGAGAGGAAACAGATCTCGAGGCGGACGGGGGGGGGGAGGAGATCTTATATCTGAGGCCGAGGGGCATCGAGTGTGCCAGGGATCGTGTCTCTCGGCGGGTGGGTTTGGACGGTACAGTACAGGAGGCCTGTGCCTAGCAGGGTTGGGACTTTGCCCTGCCCTTGCTGCTGCCGCTTCTTCTTTCTTCTACTCTCCCCTGGCTTCATATCCCTGGCGAGCCCGCGAGCGGCTGTGGTTGGACGCCGTCCAGGCGGACGTTGTGGAGCATGTGCTCGACCGGCTGCCTGAAAGACGAACAGGACCGGCTGCAAGCAGACTCGCGGGTCTCAGCACGACGTGGCCCCGGCTGTACGCATTGCATCTGGGGCTCAAGAGGCTGATGCGCCGAGATCTTTGACATCACCTTCGCATCAGTCGGTGAGGCTGGAGGGCTGGAGTTGGGGCGGGCGAGTTGACTCCAAGCTGGGCTCACCAGGCCATGGAGCGTTCATCCGGACTGGTCCTGCTGTTTCTCTCTCCCGCCATGTTTCCATCTGCTCTCCGTCTTAGGCTTGAGTTTTCCCTCGCGCGATCGCCAGGGGGGGCGTATCGCGGCCTGGAGGTGATCTCTTCTCCTGGTGGTTTCAGCTAGAGAGGGCCCGACCAACAGCATAGCGATACTCCCTGAGAGTGGAAAGAGCGACGCTGCGTTTACACATGGAAATCATCTGATTTGGGTGCGACCGGCCGACGCGCTTCTTCCTTCGACCAGTCCTGATGGAGACAGCGACCGTACGCTCGTACTGTACCGTGGCATCGTACAGAACCAGCTGTAGAGCGGTGGCGCGGAGTGGCCGACGATGCCTGGTGGAGGAGCCGCGGCACCATTGGGGAGAAAGGGAGAAAGTACCGCGACATACAATTTCCGGTGTAGAGGTACTTGGCCATGAATGGACAACACCTTTTCTTGCCTCACGTACTTCGCTCCCCCACTGATCACTCCTTGCAGGCCAGGGGATCCTCCCGACCGCCAATCGCAGCGCCAGCGTGCCTGGGCTGGTGCGAGGCGTGAAACCGTGGGGCCACGCATCGCGCCGCCTGCGTTCCCCGTCCTCTTCCCTGACGTCGGCGCATTGATGCTGGTGGAAATACGACCGACCCTTCATCTCTTCACCTCATGCGCCCGTAGACGCCTTCCCGGCTTCCTGCTGGTCGGCACTTGATATTGCCTCTGTTGTTTGTGGGCCGATCCCCCATGGAGCCTCTCGCTTGTTTCTCCATCTTCCATTTCCGTCTTCTCGTCGCGGTGTCTGAGACCCAGAGCCACGATGGTGGAGCCGTGTCGCCAACCCAGGCGGAGTCGAAAGGATCGTGCAGGAAAAGTTGGTCGCGCGTGCATTGGCGAGGCGAAGTTTGTGGGGACCGTCGACGAGGTTACTCGGTATGGGATGAAGGGATGCACCGTATTCAATTATGGCCGCCGATCAAAATGGTTGGGGATGATACGAACCCGAGGCCACGGCAGATACGCAAGCTCTTCCTCACAAATCACTTCTCACAATATGCCACCGCACCAGCAGCGTTACGAAGGTACGACGGACCGTCATCGTCAGAAATCTAAGGAGGTGTTCTCCTCATGTAAGACGCCATGATCCCACCCTCCGTCCGTCACCTTTCCCTCCCCGCTGTCCCACGCCGCGTGGACCCGCCAGCATGAATGTCATCTTTTCAACCCTCGTACTAGAGGAACTGGCAATACCTCTACAGAGCCAATCCTCTGTACGTAAGATCCCCGTCTAACGTCTGTCCCCCGGGGCCACCGAACCCGTACAGATACGTTTCCCTCAGCCATCCTTCGCGTCGCGAAAACCTTGATTGCGCGCCTGCTAGCCGCGGGCTTACTCGTTACGTTGGATAACCCTCCTGCGCCGAGATATTTTGGTGTGCAAATCCTACATGTACAGTACTGTATCTCTCCTCAGATACGAGGGCGTCTAGTGTGACTCTTGCCCACCGCGCCTCGCCGTCTACACAACTATCCACTCATTGATACCCGCGTACGGTTATTGTAAGGATGCTGTATTTAGCTTGCACAGATTACTTATCACCCCTTCGCTGCGATATCGGTTCAGCGGTCTGATCGAGGCAGTGCTCTCCTTATCACGCAATCGATCGGCCGACAGGTTGCGAGGAGCACGGCAGAGCTCAATGGGGGTGCTGTGGGAGGGCGGCGGGAGAGGGACAAGTGTGCGTGAGTGTGCATCTCTTTGGTCTCATGTTTCAACATTGTGTTTCATGGGTGCCTGCCCTCCGAATACTAGCCGACAACCAAGATCTTGTGTGCCTGAGTAAGCGCCGTCCCGAATGCGATCCCTCCATCGCCCTGGGAAACGTAATCACAAATGGCCTTACGAGCTGGTACAGTGCACTGGGAATCCAGTGCCATACTTTAAACATTCTGAGTTGATTTTGGATTTTGGACGCAAATCTCGTATGATTAGGAGGCTAATGTCTCCTCTATTTGCTAGCTAGTTGTTACACGATATGAACTCCTCACCGTGCAGGTGCCTTCCCTTTCCCTCTGCGAGACGCCCAGGTCCACATTTGCTCCAGGCTTGTCTTGGACTTCGCGACTACGAATCGCGCGAACTCGAGATGCGAAGTCTGCTTGTCGAAATCTACCTCCATGTCCTCCTCGCTAAAGACTTTTTGCCCTTGGTTAATGTTTGTATCACTCCGGTGATACTGCATATGTAATATAGGGTCAAAAAGGTTGGTTGAATTAGTTGTTATTGTTCTAAAGGTAAGGCTACTGCCTTGCTATTAATATATTCGCTTTCCCGGTGTATTGTTCACCCATTCCATATAAGTTGACCCGATCCGATTCGCCTTGGTTATACACTGGCAACTCTTCTTTTTGCAAATAACCTCATTCTTTGACTCTCTCCACCCATTCAGTAGCCTGTATGTTGATCGTATTAGTGTCGATTAGGTCCTTTAATACAGAGCAGGGCTTTGACTTCGTCATGGTGTCAGCTGGATTGTTATTGCCCTCAATCCACCTAACCTCAGTGATCTCCCTTCTCTCATATAATTATCGAAGACACATCAAATCCACCATTAACCTCTTCTCTTGTATGGTTCCCAGCTTCACTAGGCAGTCGTATAAGGACTTCGAATCGGTGCAAAGGATAAGGGGAAGTCGGATCTGCAATATGGCTTCAATAGTCGATTTGATCGCTGCCCCTATATCGTCTGCACTAGTGTAACTGTCGAAAGCGAATTGCCACGATCGGCACAGGGATTGAATGAAACAGAACGATATCGTTATCCATTTACATCCTACTATAGCTAGAAATCGGAGGCTATTGCCTAGCCAGGTTCAGACATTTTGCCGATTGCAACGTGGAGGAAGTAGCGGCATTTATTCAGAAGCAGCAGTTATAATTCAGTTGTTATAGAGTAGTTTGTAATTCTATACATTCCATTTAAAGCTTCCCTTTGATCTCTAACCTGTACGTACAAGGATTAGAGAGTGGGCCTTCGATAGCGGACCCAAGGATGGAGCCGATCCCTACCAGTTGAAGAAGAGATTGCTCTCAGGAAGAAGACCGGTACTTTGGCAAAACTATCAAGAAGCTCTTGTGCAATAGCACACTTTTAGTCTATTATTACATCCTCTATTATAAAGAGCATCATACACACAAGTAGTAGTGTAGCAGTAATATTTGCAGCCTGGAAACTAAACTTATCTTCTATACAGTAGCATCTAGCCTAGTTTTAGGTATTGGCTTAATATCCTTAAAACGCTAAGGCAGCTAGTCATGCATTTCCATCACCTTGCCTATAACTACACTTTGACTAGGGCATTCCCTAGTAAACAGGATAGCTGTAGAGACGGGACGGATAGTATTTAGGCGACAGCAGTAGTATTCATTCGTCAATCGCATGTTCTAAAATGCTGTAGAGCTCAATAGTGAAGTTCTAGTCATGAAGCCATGACGCTGGATTGGTGGTGACCTGTTGAGAACCTGAAAGACCAGGGAGGTCATCTTCTTCGTGAGACTTGGGAATTTCGCGCTCGAAATCAGGTCTCGATGTGCTCAAATAGGAAAAAGGGGGGCTTAGTTAATAATTCATCCAATAGGAAATTTAAGCGATATTTATCACATGAAGTACAAAGTACCGTATATAGGGGCGCATCACGTGCTAACTATACAAAAATTTGTCCCAATCTAGAAATTCCCAATCACGCAGCCCTGTCAGAGCTGGAAATTGTCGCAGCCACAGAGAAGGTCAGGAGTTGCTGTCCTGGCCCTTGACCACCCTCCCCCGCCTTGCATTGTAACTCGTGCCCTCGATCAGCGACGCATCATTCCTCGCGAGACTGGCCACACAGCGCACATTGTCGCTGATCGGTTTATGCAGTACGACGTCGCGAACCTGCATAACACAAGGAGTGCGGCACACAGCAATAATACACTTCCAGAAATAGACGCTCCGAGACCAGAAACAGTCTCCTGGAACTCCTCCAAACCGGCCGTGCTTCGCCTTATCCCTTACCAACCGACCTGTGATAAGCTGCACTGCGACTTCTGTTTTGCGCTCCACGAACAATTCAAACCGCATTGCAAGCACCGCACCGACAACGAGCACCCACTAAACCCGAGCATGGTGTCTTTCTCGTGCGAGGTAAGTTGGTCGACGCGCCCTGAAACAACACCCACCCAGTTTCCCAGAAGGTGTCGTTCTAACGGCGATGTAGGGCTGCGGAGACGTCCTCACGAAGAAGAAACTGGACCCGCACCGCAACCAATGCTACGGTGCGTCGTTCACTTGTCTCGACTGCATGGTACACTTCCAAGGGACGGAATATCGCTCCCACACTGTATGTATTCAGCGCGAGATCTGCCGAACCTGTATCTGACTCCTTTTGCAGAGCTGCATCAGCGAAGCGCAGAAGTATCAGGGTGCCCTCTATCGACCAGAGAAGGAGAAGAAGAGGCACGACACCTCTACGGCCGTGATATCGCATAAGGCATATGTGGAAGACGTGCCGGACGAGGACCAGCAGAGCTCCCACAGCGACGTGGCCCAGTCATCCATGCCTTCAGCACCGTCTCCCCCGCCTGCCGTACCCGAGTTAAGCAAGCCGCAGGACCCAGTCAACGTCTTCGACTTCCTCGTCGATACGGACACCCCGAATGGATCCAGGCTCGAGCTCGCGGCCCCAGAAGCGCCGCGGATGATTGAGGAGCCGCCAAAGGAAGACCATGAGAGGGGGCTCGTCCGGGTACGATTCGAACGGGCTGGAGACAGCCTCACAGACCTGGTTGAGTATGGAAGCGGACCAATATACACAGAGCACTACCAGACACCGGTACCCAAGTCTGAGCGTGACCGCGATCTGAGGAAGGAGAGGAAAAGCCGCGAGCACAGCAGAGAGGTTAAGTCAGACAAGAAACGGAAGCGGCTGCACGTCGACACTCACGACCTCTCAGCTCGCGGCGACCAAATAATGACTGACGCCCCTCCAATCCTCCACTCGGGCCTGACAGGCGGCCTGAAGGGCCTCCTCTCTCGCCCCTCCGTCTTTCCTCCTTCCCCAGACTACTCCGGCGGCGACTTCGACGCCTCGCCCGGCAGCCCGCTGAAGAAGACCAAGCACTCCAAGCGCGACCGCGACCGTGGGCGCGGTCGCGTCGACACAATCAGCAATAATATCATGTCTTTAATCACATCCACGCCCTCGCGCGAGCACTCTGAGGACCGCCCGCGCCACAAGAAGCACCACCGGAGTCACCATCGCGAGGGGTCCGAGCGCCCAGCTCGGAAAATGATTGAGTACCATCCCATGGACGACGAAGTCGCGCGTGGTGATGCAGACGGCGAGACCCAGATGGTGGTGTTTCAACCCCGCGCCGAGCTCCTACTGAGCTTCATCAATAAGGGGCCTGAGAGTGAACGAGGGGTGAGCATGAACAAGGCGCTCAAGCGCTACCACCGCGAGCGGCACGCCAGCGGGACCGGCCTGGCCCGAGCGGAGGAGGAGAAGGAGCTGTGGAGGAGTCTGAGAATGAAGCGCAATGAGAGGGGTGAGATTGTGCTCTTCTTGTGATCGAGGGATGGATCCCATGTAGACTATTTCTTAACCTTGATATCAATGCGTGCGCTGCGCTCATGATTTTCCTTGCTTTCGAGGAGGGAGGGTTACTGCTGGGGATTGCGGCTCTGGATATTTTTGCTGCTGCTGCTCTAGCTGGGTACTAGAGAATTAAGTCGCGATCTATGGTTGATTGGGTAATTGGATTAATCAAGATGCTCTTGTCGTGGTGTCAACAACCGACAGCTCGGCTCAGTTCTGCTGTCTTGTGCATTTTATATATTCCTACCAAAGCTATAACTAAACCTGATTTCCAACCCTCAATTTCAAGGGCTAAGCAATATGAGAAAGATACTACTGCCTAGGTCTGTTCAAACCGCGAAGACTGCGTCGAGGGTCTAAAATGCGCCTTAGAATTATAATTACCGCCAGGTCAGTTATGTACACAAAATGCTACAAAAGGCCACAAAATGCCAAGTCTATAAAGACAAAGATGCGTCAATGCATTACCTACGCCGAGATATAGCAAATTACATTACTTGTTCTCTTATATTCCAGTGCACGAGAAAGATAATCAGTTTGCCATCTCGTTGACGACCGCGCGGTACGGGTTCTGGAGTGCAGAGCAGTGTTGCAGACCCGCTGCGTTCGTGGAGCAGGTCAGATTGAAGGAGTTTTGCGTGGAGAACATATCGACCCAGCTGTATGGAGGGGGGAAGTCACTGTGTTGAAACGGTCAGCGAAGGGGACTGAGAATGGTGGAGGATGGGGACGATGAGGCATACTTCAGGTCGTCCCAGCCATGAGAGAACTCAATGGTGAAGTGCTGGATGTTGGTATACGAGGTGAACTGCCACTGGAAGTCCTCCTCGTTGCCCGTGTCGTCGCAGAGAACGTACGTGGTAGGGGCAGCAGAGGCATTGTGCGAGTCGATCCAGGACTTGGAGCAGACGGTGCTGGTGTTTGAATTCGGGTCTGCGAAGACGACTTAATGGACTGGTTAGCTTTATTATTGTCACAAAATGAGAGCTCAGAAGGGGGTAGATACAGGTGAGCGAACGGTTCCAAGTGGTACTGGAGTCGACGAATGACTGTGCGTAGAGGTTGGAAATAGAAAATGGCTGTACGGGCTTGTTGCTGGTACGAAGAGGCTCTGGAGAGACGTCCGGGAGGAGAGTCGAAGGTCGCTTGAGGTTAAGTCGAGCGAGAGGATTGAGTGCCGTCGAAGCTACACCCACACAGAGGCCAAGCAGTTTGACGAAGCGCATAGTTAAGTGAGCGACAAAGGAGAGACGAAGAGGATCTGGTCGCTAATAGCATTCACGCTCGTCAATTGCAAAGGAGGGTGGTGGAGAGAGAGAGTGAAGAGAGAGAGAGAAGAGAGAGAGAAAGAGAAGAGAAATGGATGATTGCTCAGGAGTGGAAGTCAACCAGTGCTTGGCTGGGAGGATCAGCACGAGGATCCTTTGCAGGGCCGCAACGCAAGCGCTGGTTGATACGATAGGGGGGTCTGTGATACCTCAGGCTGCCAGAAAATAAATGGGAGCAATACCTACCAGTGGTACCTACCATCGAGAGATATCGTGTAGCACCAGGGCAAAATGCATAAGTGAGGTAGAGAGCGAGGTTGCACGAATACTTCCCCAATCCGAGGTCTTGATCATAAATTTGGCGTTACGGCCTGATATCCGCGGCAAAACTCCAGGCACGCACATCCCCACTTCTCGTGCGTAATGCCGTACACTTCTTCCCCCTCTCTCTTCTTTTTCCTCTCTCTTACCTTCGAACAACACAAAACCCATTGTATCGCTCGTATACCCAAATCCTATTAATATTGACACTACCATAGCTCAAGATGGTCAAGGCAGGTAAGTCCGACGGCCGCCACCACAGCTCCTAGAGTCTACTATGTGTACCCCGCTCTTCCGAGCTTCCTCCCGCTAATAGCATGGGCTCCGATAGTTGCATTTATTCGAGGTGACTCGAAGATTACCGGTACCGTCACCTTCGAGCAGACCGACGAGTCTGCCCCTACGACCATCACATGGAACATTACCGGCCACGACCCCAATGCCAAGCGTGGCATGCACGTCCACCAGTTCGGCGACAACACAAATGGATGCACATCTGCTGGACCCCATTGTAGGCAGTCCTTGGTCTCTCGACGCTATTGCTTTGTATAGCTTTGGACACTTGCTAAGGCTCCCTCAGTCAACCCACACGGCAAGACACACGGGGCTCCTGCCGACGAGAACCGCCATGTTGGTGATCTCGGTAACTTCGAGACCGACGCCCAAGGCAATGGCAAGGGCAGTGTCACGGATAAGCTGGTCAAGCTAATTGGCCCCCAGAGTGTTATTGGCGTAAGTCGAACATCGTCTTGTTATTTTTGCCGAGCGAAACTGATCTTATCATAGCGAACCGTGGTCGTCCACGCCGGAACTGATGATCTAGGAAAGGGAGGCAACGATGAGTCCCTAAAGACCGGCAATGCGGGCCCACGACCAGCTTGCGGTACGTGTCCCATTTTTCCTTTTAGTTAATGGATGACCCCTCACTTACAACTGGCTAGGTGTTATTGGCATTGCTGCATAGATGGGACAGGACGGGCCACAGTAATCTCATATCGTTGACATAAAAGTAAGATTGCTACTGCTATATAGCCAATATAGTTATTTGCTACGTTGTAGTACCTGCCCCCATCTCTGTGAGATATAGTTCTCTGTTTCTACAGGATTTCCATCTCTTGTGCAATCTGTGACCAAGTTGACCAGATTAAACTGGAGCCCCACGTAATAACAGGCCCGCCAGGGAAATCCTCCATGCTGAGTCAGCACACGGCTATTTGACTCGAGTGGGAAATTGATACCTGAGACATCAAGACATCATCAAGGCACCCCGGGCACCGATTGGGGTTTTGAGGATATCAACAGCGGCTTCCGGGGCAGCGTGGTCACGAATTGGCCCCGGAAGATGAGAGAGAGAGGGCGATTTCGCCCTTTATGTCCTCCTGGCCTCGTAGTCTGACTGCTCCGGGAGGAGTTGCCTGCAATGATGCCTATGCCCACCGCCGTCAGCACTGAGGCTCGACCCCCCGGAAGAACCGCTGGGGTTAGATGAGGGTCGCTGGTTGACAGCACCGTAG
Source organism: Oidiodendron maius Zn (assembly GCA_000827325.1). Taxonomy (NCBI): domain Eukaryota; kingdom Fungi; phylum Ascomycota; class Leotiomycetes; family Myxotrichaceae; genus Oidiodendron; species Oidiodendron maius. The sequence continues at coordinate 260,952 of KN832875.1, read as the reverse complement.
CATCGAGAGCAGGCGGCCTCCTCTAAGCCAGGTGCTCGCTCTCCCTCCCCGAACTGTCCATATCAAGACCATCACACTCCCTCCTCCTCCTCCTCCGCCCTCTCGTCCTTCCTGGCATTGCCCCCAGTGCCCGCCCGCTCCTGCCATGTTCTGACCCGGCCGGCCAGCAGCTGTGCAGACAGACAGAGAGAGCCAACGAACCCTTGGCAGCAGCTGTCTCCACGACGCACCGCCCACTTTGTGCACCCCGAATAATATGCCCTTATTCTCCAAGCACTCGAATCGTTCAAAGCACGCGCTGGACGAATCCGGTGCGGGAACCGCCACGACCTCCACGACATCCACGACCACGACGACAACGAGAACCACGACGCCCTCCAGCCCGGCCTCTCCAGCCTCTGCCCTGGGCAAGACCGACGAGGCGCGTGCGACGACGCAGCCCGATCCTTCCTTTGCACTGATGCAACAGCGTCCTCCAGCGCCGCCGCAGCAGCATCAACAGCCGCATTCCCAACATCAACCGCCATCACAGCATCAGCAGCACCAGCAGCAGACATCTCTGCGACGCACCTCCCAGCCCTACGCCGGTATCGCCTCCGCGTCGCCCATCGACACGGGCAGTCCCACCATCGATTATCCACATCCAGGCACGCTGGTACGCCCGCAGTCGACATACTCGAGCCCTTTCCCGCAGCTCGTGCCTGTGTCGGACCGCAGGTCGGTCGATGACCTCGCCCTAGCGGTGCCCCGGACCCAGCTCGTGTCGCCGCCCAAGTCGCAGACGTCGAGCCCGGTGGTAGAGCCCAAGAAAAGCAGAGGCCTTTTTGATCGCATGCGATCGTCCAGTCGCACGCCTGACGCGAATAATCCTTCGACTCCGGCCCAGGGATCCCCCCTCGCCCCGGGGCACGGCCGCCGCCTGTCGCGGCGCCTGCAGAATCCGCCTGCCATCCGCACCAGCTCGACCGCGTCGCCAGACAAGCTCCAGCACCTCGACTGGCAGACCGCCCCAGGCCCCAGGTCCTACCTACCCTCGCCACAGGAGCACGCCGAGGATCGTCACGATCTTGACCCGTACCTCGTCCAGGAGCTCGAACGCGCCGAGACGCGCAGCTCCAACCAAGAACAGTCCCAGCAACACACGATCCGATCCGTCCCCAGCGACCTCGAGCAGGAACCCTCCGGCTACTCCACACAGGACGATAACCCTAGCGAGCACCTTTCCTTGATCCAGGCACTGCAGCAGCCGCAGCTGGAGGTGCCTCAGAATAACCACCACCCAGGCCTGGCCCAGGGACAGCAGCTGAGCCCGTACCCGGACGCGCTGGGCATCTCCCACGACCCCTACTCGCAGAACTTCGAGACCGTCTCCCAGCTCTCCTTTGATACCTCGGCCGAGCAGAGGGAGGACATCCCCGTGTCGGAGCAGCACTCCAATACCAACTCCCCGACCAGCAACGCTAACTCCTTGCGTTCGGAGCACAGCAACAATCGATCCGCGCCGACCTCCCAGAGGCAGCGAGAGAGGGACGCGCCTCCCTACAACACTATGGCCCCTGGTGGCACGTCACAACAACCTCGCCGGACAGCTGACCCCAAGCAAGCAATGCAGGCCAACTCTTCGCAACCAGACACACGAGATGGCGCCAACTACCGACAGCCGTTCGCGGGCAGTTCTACACCCACCACCGTCCCATCTACAAGCCCCCTTCCCACCGGCCCAGGGAATGAATATAGAGGAGGTCCCCCGCAGAGGGAGCAGTTCGCGGGAGGCAGTGGTGGGGAGCGTGGCAGGAGTACTCCTCCTCCTGTGGCAGAACGAGATGTGAACGATGCATACAAGGAGATTCGTGAGTGCAGACTAGAAGAAGAGTACCCTTCATGCCATGCTGATCCCCCTCTCTCTAGTACAAAAATACAAGAAGGTAAAAGGGTTGTACTTCGACAAGACCGCCCAGGTTGAGCAGCTCCAAAACTCCCTCGCCCACCAGCGGTTATCGCAGTCCCGCACATCCCTCGATGATAACGAGTACATGACGAGGTTTCAGCGGCTCGATGGGGCGACGACCAACCTTGCCTTCAACATACGGAAAAACTGGCGATCTATTCCTAACTGGCTTGCCCCTTCGGTAAACCAGGATGCGTTGCAGGTGGGGAAGCAGGAGATGACGGCAGTAGGCAGGGCATTCATCTCGCGGTTCCTCATCGAAGAGGTCTTCAACAAGACTTTCCACCCCGGCCTCAAGAATGACTTCAGTAGTCAGCTGAAGCTCATCGAGCAGAACATTCGCCGGTTCGCACCCGCGCTGAACAACCAAGAGGAGTCGGATGCCCTGACAGCCAAGGTCGTGCAGTGGAGGCTGGCTACGCTCGATGGCCTGAGGGAAGTCTTGCAGTCGGCAGAGAGCCAAGAGTACCAAAAGCAATTCGCCCAGGTTGCCACCTCGACCCTGACGGCGAGTTTGGTCAACTTCTTATCGGATCCGATACCTAATGGCATCGCAGACAGCGCTCACATGATCATCGAGCTGGCGGTCAATATCGCGTGCAACTTGCCCCTAGAGAGTCGAGATATCGCCATCATATATCCCCTACCCGGCGATCTGCTACAACCCTCCTTCATGAAGGTTGAATCTGGCGGGGGTATGCCACCGCTAGAAAACCCGGGGGCGGATGCCACGGGCGACGCCGATGGCAGCAGCACGGCCAGTGGAGACAAGGACGATACTGGCAAGGAGGGGGAGAAATCCGATGGCGGGAAGCTCAGGAAAGAGAGGCCCAACAAGGGCGGGATGCTGCAACCCGGCTCAAAGAAGAGCGCTCAGAACACGCCAGATACGCCCAGTGAGGCCAAGGGCAAACAATCCGAGGACGGAGCTCAGAAGGTTCGCTTCGCTGGATTCCTAGGGGTAGAGGTCCGGGGAAGGCAGATGCTGGCCAAGGCGCCAGTGTGGACAGTGAGCTAGAATGGCCATGTCATGAGGGTAATTAAGCACCCCGAGGAATTAGCACACGCCATTAGTAGAGATGACGCAGAGGTAGTGGTATTGGTATCGTATACAGATAGATAAAAATGCCAATCTAATTATATGTCCTGCGATGTGCATTCCCACGTCTACATTCCCCACAACATGCCAACACGCAGGTGGCGTCTGTCGGCGACGTTTCCTGGGGAATTTAATTGCGTGGCGCACACGCGCTTAGTCATGATAGACGCCCGACACCCCTGGTACGACTGCAATCGTCGCGTCTCCGTTAAATGTACAGCAGTGACATTCTCTGCGCAGAAACAATACATAAACCCCTCAATCTCACGACTGACTCTCAGAAACAACATCTCCAATTTACTGGTGTATTGACAGATCGATTGAGCGATTTTATACTGTCATACACTAATACGCAGACGAGTGTGCGCGTACTGATGCACCAGAAGTTCGCCTTCACTACTGCAGCCATGGCCGCAGCATTGGAGGACACACCGGTCTCCTACGAGGACCTTGCGGACATCGAGCGCGAGTTCGATGATGCCGAGACGGAGATCAGTGAGTACATATCTTCTCCATATATCCTCCCTTTAATCTCGGCACATCGATCACAAACAAAGAGACGGTGGCATTACGGCTAACGAATTCCCCTCATCATCACAGTCCGGCAACAAGTCGCCCTCACTCAACCCCTCTACGAGCGACGCGCGCATATCACCTCTCAGATCCCGAACTTCTGGCCGCTTGTCCTGGAGCAGGCGCCGCCCGACATTGACCAGTACATCCAGCCGTCCGACTCGGCGCTGCTGCTCTCCTCGCTAACCTCCGTCGAAGTCGAGCACTTCGAGATCCGCGCCGAGGGCGGCGACCCGCGCTCCGTGGCCATCCGCTTCGGCTTCGCACCCAACGAGTACTTTACTGACGCCACGCTGGAGAAGCGGTTCTGGTACCGCCGGGCGCGGGACGGCTGGGCGGGTCTCGTGAGTGAGCCCGTGCCGATCGAGTGGAAGAAGGATCGGGACCTCACAGGCGGGTTGCTGAGAATGGTGTGCGCGGTGTGGGAGAGAGAGAAGAAGGAGGCGGGGAAGGGGGGAGAGGAGGGGAGGAGAGGTATGTGGGAGGAGCAGAGGGCGTTGAAGAAGAAGATTGATAATACCGGGATGGGCGGCCTGTCGTTCTTTGCGTGGTTCGGGTTCATTGGGCGAAGGGTGACCGCGGAGGAGAGTGCAGAGGTCATGAGGCTTGACAGGGAAATGAAGGGGAAGAAGCCCGCGTTGGAGACTACGGCCGAAGACGAGGACGAAGATGGGGCCGAGGAGGGCGAGGAGGACGTCGGGATGAGTTTGGAGATCTTCCCCGATGGCGATGATCTTGCCGTCGCTATCACGGAGGATCTGTGGCCCAGCGCGATTAAATACTTCAGTAAGTTGGCCTTCTGCAACACCACTATCATGCACTGACACCACGCAGCCCAGGCACAGGAACAAGATGCCCTCTCTGATGTCGATTTCGAATCCGACGACGAGGGGCAGGGGGAACCTGATGGCTCAGACGTCGACAGTGATACAGAACGGCCAGCGAAGAAGCTGAAGCCTTCGTGAGATAATGAAGTTGCAGATAGGAGATGAAGCGCTTTGGGATTGTTCCCTCTTCTGTTGAATATACTACTAGACTGTGCTCCAGCGTGGGGATAAAATTGGAGATTTGCTCCCCTGGGTAATGTACGGAGGGAGGGAAGGCTGCTGCTTTCTCAGCTTGCAGACGTAGAAAGGGCATTTCTAAAATGCCAGGTCGCAAGATACAAGATAATGATCAATGTCGAAAAAAAGGACTGTCAGTGTCGTATCTGTCACTCAGATTCTATTGTGAAGTATCGCGTCACCCATGGTAAAACAATTGAGCATTAGGGATTGAATATCCGCACTCGCCGCCTTCAGAGATGGCGTCCATTGATTATGAATAGGACTTTGTATATATAGACTGTATATATATTTGTATGCATACGTATCCGCCTGGCCATGCACCTATGATCAGAAAAGGGAAACACGCACATCAATAAGACACCAGGCTCCGAAGGTGCCTGACCATCGCTCTCAAGAAAGTAGTGTCAGGGGCGCCTCCCACTTGGGATGTCTTATGACGAGCCGCATGAAGAAATCCAAACCCGTCGAACGACGCACGCAATGCTAACGCGATGCAGTGCGCTGTTTCCTGCAACAATCAGACCACCGCCCGCCGAAGAGCTGAAGAGCCGAGCTTTGCAAACCATTAAAACGCCGAGCTATAACGGGGCCGCGTGCCCCCGTGTCCCAACCACGCAATGCACATAGCCAATAGACTTTTTGAATCTCGACACAAATGCTGTCCCCTCACGCTAGCCAACCCTCCTCTCTTCTCGCGGGTGTCTCTACGCCAGCAGCAAGAGCATCGTCTTCACTCCCCTCGTCTTCCTCGTGCTCGTGCTCGTTCTCGTCATCAGCCTCATCCTCCTCCTCTCCTGCATCCTCAGTCTCATCAGGCGTGTCATCTATTTCTTCCGCCCCGGGGGTCATCCACGTCAAGCCATTGGCGGCCTCCTCCAAGGGGAAGACTTCGCGGGCGTATTCCTCCAGACCCCGGTAACCTTCCCACAAGGCAAGGGCCTCCTCGGGACAGCTCGCTTCAAAACTGACCGTGCCGAAGTACGGAGGCTGCTTTGCAGGATCCGTGGCCCCTAGCTCGTACATCTCCTCCAGTGCGAGGAGCTGCTCACGGTAGCCATTCGGGATCTTGACGCGGACCTCGATCCCGCCGCGGCGGTACGTCACCGGCCGGCCCACGCCACGGGAAAAGACCTCGCAGGCTTCCTTGGGACTTAGCATCTCGTAGGCAAGCGCAATCCTCTGGCCCGCCCACTTCTTGATCCCGTCCTTGACGAGTTGGAGCACGGCCGGGCCAACATCGTGCTCGGCGTCGAGCCAGGGGAGCTTCACGTCCGGATGGAAGGGGGCTTGCCAGAGGAAGGACCCGTCGGGCTGCAGCTCCATGCAGAAAAGTGGGTAGAGCAGCGAGGTGAAGTTATTGTTGTAGATGCCGGTGTAGAGGAAGGTCGAGCGGGTGGCGAGGGCAGGGAGCGAGCGGATGTAGGTCTCCACCTCGTACTTGGCCGACCAGAGAGGGAGCGAGGGCCATGATGGATCGTGCAGCGAGTGGTTGGGCATGGACGAGTAGATGTAGTGCTGGACGTTGGCTGCGACCGCAGCATCGGCCAGGGCCTTGCCAATGGCAATCTCGTCGCCCCAGAAAGTTGTATTAATAAAAGCGATCTGCGCACCATGGAAGAGTTCCTTGATCAGCTCGTGATTCACCTGGGTGTCCGCCGGGGCGGATGCCGGGCTCGCGCGACCCGTGGGTTTGGGTCTCGTGTACAGATCGCCCACCAACACAGTCACATTCTCTAGCGATGAGATCTCCGTCGCAACGATGCCGTCGAGGTTACGCAGCTGCGCGCGGACATGGTAGCCCACGGCAGAGGCGACACGGATGAAGGATGCAGCTTGCCGGCCGGAGCTGTTGACGACGGCGATGGTGGCCTTGGGGGTGGGCATGGGACGTTTGTGCGGGCGTTCGTCGAGGTCGTCGGCGGCAGCAGCGTAGTGCGGTGCGCGAGGCCCGGCAGCGAAGGGGGATTGAGAGGGAGCGGAGCTCGAGGCCGGGTGCTTAAGCCTTCGCGGCGGCAGAGCGTCGCTATGGTCGTGAGCGTGGGGGAGGAGAGGTCTGATGGGGAGGACCGCAGACCGCGCGAGTACGGTGGGCATGGAGGGGCGGGTGGCGAAAGGCGGCTGCTTCGTTCACGTCGTCGTCCTCGTCTCGAGAGATGCGAATTGAGGCTATCGCAGGCAACTTGATATCCGAGTCCTCGCGTGCGTCTGGGAGCCAAATCCTCAGGGCCAGTGACGGCGCGTCGGAAGGGCGTCAGAATGGCGACTCTGTCACTCTCGCGCGCACCTGCTCACTTTCTCTCTCGTTATCAGGGCGGTGGTGTGTCGTTGACAGGGTCGCTGGTGTTGTAGTGGAGGGAGCGGAAGTTTGCGCCCGATGGTGGGATGGCGGGCAAAAATTACGCGCACAGTGCCGAAGGCCAATGGGAAGGCGGTGAGAGAAGGGGTGCGCAGATAGAGTCGAACGGGTGGGGATTTAGGGGCGATGGCGACGACAGGCGAGACAATTCAGAGGGGATGGGTGAGGAGGAGGAGGGGCGCACGAGATAGCAGCAACCGAGGAGGCAAGATGGAGGTGGAGAGGGAGAGGTAGAGAGAAGGAGAAGGAGAAGGAGAAGGAGAAGGAGAAGGAGAAGGGCAGAGAGAAGGAGAGGGAGAAGGAGAGAAGAAGGAGAAGGAGAGAAGGAGAAGGAGACGAGCCGTCGAGACCCGTGAACTGCAGGATATCATTCATTCCCCCGCCCTCTCTCCAGCAGCCTTTCTTTCCTCCCACTCCCGCGCGCTGCTCCCTCGTCCTCTTAGTCTATAGCCAGCACTCGTCGTCGACCACACCAGCCACTCACGCCCGTGCGCGTTGGGTAACAGAAACCCCTCTGGCCCGGCACGACTCCACCAGGGGACATCGTGCAATGGCAGCCGACCCGGATTCGGCCATCAGGGTCGATGATGGCCGAGCGGACAGCAGACAGAGGAGAGGACGTCGCCAGGTTGGCGGGGCAGGCAGGCAGGCGACCCGACTGACCACTGGACCCTGACCTTTGACTGACATCCCATGGGCAAGGGGAGCCGCCTGCTCCTCGCTGTCATCCATATACCTGTGTGAAGGTTCGCTTCCTCTCGCTGGGTCCCACTGAACGAAACCCTCAACCTCAACCCCTCGATCCCCCTCTTCCGTCCATCGCCAGACCGCCATGCCATGTCCACCCTGCCCACTCTCCCTACCATCTTTGTGAGCACTGTCGAGGACGACGATTTCTTGCGCAGAGGAGCTATTACGTAATCCATACCCCACCAGTCCAGCTTTCTCCGCCGCTTCTCCGCGGGAAGTTTGGGCAGTTTGACGACTGGATGGGATGCTAATATCCAAACCTCTATCCATTTACGATATCTGGTGAAATAATGACAAAGTGACATAGTGACATAGTGAAATACCCAGCCTCTAATATATCCGATCACCACCTCTCCGCCATCAACGAACACCACTCCACGAGCTCCGCAATGGTCTCGGAAACATCCCTACTTCTCGGGATCTCATGCCCACCACCGTGATCAAACGTCCTCCTAACCGCCCCGTCACAGAACTGCGCCAGCGTCACGCTCGCTGGAAACCGAGGGTCCTTCGCCCCATAGACATGCACCGTCGGGATCGGAATCTTCATCTCCCTCGGGATACGCGCGACGTCGATGCCAAATACCATCTTCTTCTCGTCACTGTCCGTCCCCATATTCGCGGAGAATGGATCGAAGCCCGCGCCCCAGCGATCGTATCCGTCGCGTAGAATAGCCTCGGAGGATGCTCGCTGCTGGAGGGCAATCTTGGATGACTGATCCAGCTCGCGCGCCTCGTCCGTCACGTCAACACCGAGCGAGGCGAGTGCGTCGAGAGGTACACCACCGCAAATAAATATAGCGGCCTTGAAGAGTGGCGGGGCGCCCGGTGATAAGCTCTGGTTGTAGAGGAGGAGCGATCCAGCCATGGAGCAGCCCTGAGAGAAGCACATGACGGCATCGTAGGGGCCGTTCTCTAAACAGTATTAGAGTTTGTTTCGACGTTACTAGTTGCCGGTATTGTAAAGATGTGTTTATATGGCGTATCTACTCACCCTTGATGTATCGCAGAAGCCATTTGTGGCCTTCTCTTAGAGATTCCAACGTCATATGCTCATATAGCTTATAATATGGCGGGGGATAAAACAGGTCGATCCCCGCTGCCGGGCCGTCAGGATGCGGGCCATCGATAAAGTCGAATCGATAGGTCTCCGGGAGCAGTTTTCGGAATGTGGCTGTGCTATTGTAAGTTATCTTGATGTGTCCATTGCGTCTCTGCAAACGAGGACTTCCAAGTGTTGTAAGGTATATGCCGTCAAAAATGGGGATATACCGGTCTGTGACTTGAAGATACGAGCACTCGTGCCCTTGCCATGAAGACAAAGAAACCTCATCTTTCTACCCCGCACTTCCTGGGAAATAAAGAGTCTCGGGGAGGATCTCTGATAAGCCGGGAAAAAAAATTGGACAATATAATGCCATAACGCACAAGGGAAGCGCTATCTCTGTGCTGTGCCCTTTGAGGTTGTCCCATCATCACGTGGTTTCGGACGTCCGCCTCGGACTCCGAAAAGTATTACGAGAGGGGCGATCAGGAGAGAATGTAAGTTTGATGTTGTCTTATTCAATCAACATCTGATGATTGTCACATGATGTGTAGCTGGAGGTAGTTCGTCTCTGCTCGTGCCAGTTTGCTGTTTGCATTTAAGAAGGGGTAATCACTCGATGGGTACCTATATGGTGTGAGCTTAAAAGACCCCGCATGTGTTGGGTACGGTTTTTAAAAGGTTTCTTTCACGTACTGTATCTGTCAAATGTCAAGTACCTCGTAAGACTTGAGAAGATACCAGGTTGCGGGATTTGGATTGTGGGTGGCTTATAATTGACGCGCGATATGACACTCTCTCTACGCCCTAGCCGTCAGACACAGCAACGGGCTTCAGAATGATATTGTCTATCAACCGGACCATGGGCCCTCCCGAAACTCCGAGGTCCTCGCCCTCCTCTGCGGCAGTAATTGGCAGCATCCTCACCGCACCACTGAGGATGGCCCCTCTAGTCGCGTCGACGTTTTCTAGCTCCTCCATGGTTTCCGGATCCGCGAGAGAGATGTAGTCCACCTCGAACTCTACTCGTTCCTTGTGCCCCAATTGAAGCTGTTCCAGTAGCAAGAGGCGAGCCATGGCGTTCGCTGGCCCTAGTAGTTCATCTCTCGTCCGGCATCCTCGAGTGTACGCTGCCTCTGCCACGCACAGTGCCTTTCGAAGCACCGTTGCCACACGTCTCCTCCGTTGCCCGAGATAGACGTTTCTTGAGCTCATCGCCAGCCCATCTGGCTCCCGAATCGTGTCTCCAATGCACACCTGTATATCCATGCAGAAATCCTTTACCATCTTTTTGACCACAACTGTCTGTTGTACATCCTTCTGTCCAAAATATACCCTCTCTGGCATCACAATGTTGAATAATTTCATGCAGACCGTAGCCACTCCTCGGAAAAATGTAGGCCGGCTGGCTCCCTCCAAGAGCGATCCTACCGGGGTTATCGTTACAAAGCTCCCATGACCATTGACCTCCTGAGTCGGCCTTCCGCTAGGATACATCGTCCCAGTTGTAGGCGCGAAGACCGCTGCGATCTTACCCATATTCCCCCCATCCGACGCTAGCTCGCGATCGAGGTCCCTCAGCATACGGCAATCCGCCTCCCATGTCTTCGGGTACTTGTCGAGATCTTCGTGGACGCCGAACTGGGTAGGATTAACGTAGATACTGACGACGACCGCAGAATTCTCCGCGGCTGCCATGCGAATCAGGGAGAGATGGCCCTCGTGCAGAGCTCCCATCGTTGGCACGAGTCCAACGCTTCGGTGATCAAAAAGTTGTTTTCGGCGCCATTGTCGCAGAGCGGGGATCTCACTGAAGATCTTAATCGACGTACTGGGAATTGTAGTTCCAGGAGCGCGTTGCTTGAGAGTTGGCTGCGTCGAGAATAGTCGTAGCAGCCGAAGCACCGGAGGCAAGGCTGTACTGCTGCTCAGAAATATCTTGGTGGGTCTGAAAAGCATGGCTAGAGGGGCTCAATGGCTCGGTAACTAGTATAAAGAAGAAACTAAGAGAATCGAGGTCTGGTTAATTCCCTTTCAGGTTCCATACTGGCGAGGGGAACCTGGTTGACTGATACTTGTGATGATATCTGCTGCGTAGAAAGGTGTCCGCCGAGATTTAACTAGCCGTCATCATTATGTTATCGCCTAATTCCACACCAAAATTATCAACGCATGCTACCAGCAACAGCATTAAAACCAAAATTTAATGCTTCTGAGTACTCTAATAAGCTATGTTTAAAGCTTTTAAATAGCTTTGACATTTAGAACATAAATTTAGGACTTAAAGCGGCAATTTTTTCAATTATATATTTCATAATCGAAGATTCTAGCTTTGTCTCTATCTACTATTTCTAGACTTCAGATTATCCATAGGCATACTATATAAAGCATTAAGTGGCGTGGTTGTGGAGATACTGAGTAGCTGAAACCTCGTTGGAGGTTCGCTGGTGAAACGTAGTGATAGTGTTACTACATATTCGTCAATAGATGCTGATCCCTACCCGTTCTGCAGGGACGTCGTTAGATATATGTACAGTGAGTGAGTTCAGCCCTCCCTGATCTTGGCTCGTTCTACGTAGCTACGGTAGGCCTCTTGCATAGCTGCACTATATAAGCACAATGTGCGCACCGCCTACCTATCAAAAAGCTGTTCATTTTGCCGTGATATATATATGTCTGTAGACAATGACAAACTTCCAAAGTCCTCCTCTCCCTTTTAGTTGGGAATAGGGTTCCTTTCCTCTCTACGCTACATTGTAGTTCAGCAGTGTTTTCTCTCTTTTTATTGTCGCGGGGGGCTCTGGAGCGCCTTTGTCTCTTGTATGGTACCATTTGGTTCCGTGGTCGAGGCCGCTCCCAAGGCTAGTCGTGTCCTTGCATTCCAAGATAGTGAGCGAACGGTTGGGGGAACTCGTCGATGAGCGGACAAGGCAGTCTGATTGGGAGGACAGACGAACCCTTTGCAAAGATGGCGGTATATACCCACTAGAGACTGTAGGCTGACTGGAGCGTCCTTGCTCAGAGAGTTTCATACACGTTGTGTGAGCTGTATCAAGAGATATCCGCCCTTCTCAAACGGACATGACCAGGGGTTATCCAGAGTCAAGGTCCTGTACTCAAGGCAAAGGACGTTGGCATTTGGCTCACCAGATTCTGAGCCTGTAAGGATAATCTGATTGTGGATGAAGTCTTGCTGGCGGTATACTAGTCAAAATTAATTTCTGACGCCACTATGTAGACCTATTCGTGGACTTTCTAGTGATCTATACAATTAGAAGACATTTAGGTAAAGGGATATGGGTCCAGTCCATAATAGCGACCCAGTTTCCAACTCACGGATCCGGGACCTTCGCCACCCGAATGGCTCCTCCCAGCGCCCAGAAAAGCATTTAAAGTTGGATAAGTTATATCCGGCAGGCGCCGCTCGCGAGTTCTGCTCCTCTCGGCCAGAGGCGAAGGCGACAGAGTAGAGATTAAGAACCACGGGGTCATGCTATGATGGTTTGTTCTTCGTCTTCAAGTCAGGAGCCGGAGATACAGTGCGTCCAGATGTCATGGTCGGCGGTGGTGTCCGTAACGGTGTTAGGGTCAGGGGATCGGGGGTTGGAGGGTCCGATGTTTTTCATTTTTGCCTCTGTCAGGGGTGGTTACGTGAGAACAGTTACGTTAAGGGGTATCGTTACTGATACAGATACTGCGGGTGGTGTACCTCGGACTGTGAGACCTTTCACAATTTCGTATAGTGCCTACGATCATGTCTGTCAATGAGGAATTCACGCCCTGCTAGCAGAGACACGCATATATCCTCTCTTTCGCAACCGCGCGTCTCCTCGTCTGGCCGGGTGTCCATGCGCCACTCTCGAGGCTGGAGAACCCTTCATTCCACGCCTCCTCTCTTGGCATCACCACCCACCCTCATTCCACAGTCTCTGTGCCTGCCCGCTCGCTCTCTCGCTCCTTTCTACACCTCACGCGCAAGAGAAACATGAGCATAAGATGATTGCGGATATCCTCAAACCGCGCGCCCACACATCAAACCCACCACCGACCTAGGTCAGTCCTTACCTCCGCGCGCCCACCATGCCTGTCCACTACGACCGCCTTCCCCAATCCTCCTCTGAATTCGACTTCGACGACGGCAGCGAGTTCAAGCGCAAACGGCCGCGCTCGCACTCCTTGACTTATATCTTCGCCATCCTGCGCAAGACCCGGCGCCTCTACCGACCCCTCTACATCCTTATCTTCCTCGTCTTCCTGCTCGTGCTACAAGTCACTGTCAACACCTCCTACCTGCACCCGCCCCCCTTCCACCCCTCTGCAGACGAAACGGTCTATATTGCGGCGAACATTATCGACCCCACCCTCATCGACGGTGCATGGGGCAAGTCCCTTCTCGACCTTGTGGATCTGATAGGGAAAGATAGAGTGTACGTCTCTATCTACGGCGGCCCCACCGATGCGCTAAAGCGCCTCGAGGAGAAACTCCCCTGCGAGAAGAGTATTGTGTCCGAAGAACTCGACCCTATCGACCTGTACTCCATCCAGCACACCAAAATACACACTGGGGACTCCCGCATCCGCCGTATCGCGTACCTCGCCGAGGTGCGCAACCGCGCGCTCAAACCACTAGACTCCCTCGCGCAGACGTACAATCGCATCCTTTTCCTCAACGATGTCTTCTTCTCCGCGCCCGACGCTGTGCGACTTCTCTGGGGCACAAATGTCAATAAGCGGACGGGCCAGGCGGAGTACAAGGCTGCCTGCGGGACGGATTTCGTGAGGAGCTGGAAGTATTATGATACCTTTGCAACGAGGGACGCGGAGGGGTATAGTATGGGTGTGCCGATCTTTCCATGGTTTTCGAGCGAGGGGGATGCGCGGAGTAGGAAGGATGTGTTGGAGCAGAGGAGTGCCGTGAGGGTGAAGAGTTGTTGGGGAGGAATAGTAGCTTTCGACGGGAGATATTTCCAAGGTGGTGCCGCCAAGGCCCCCCGCTCGTTCTCTCTTGCAGAAAGAGAAGAAAGCAAGGCAGTCCAGCCTCCGCAACTCCCCATCCGCTTCCGCTCCTCGACCGAATCCTTCTGGGAGGCCTCCGAGTGCTGTCTTGTTCATGCCGACCTTATAGCTTCCTCCCCCCTCCCTTCTACATCCTCTGGTTCTGATCCCTGGGACACCGGGATCTACATGAACCCCTACGTCCGCGTCTCCTACGACGCAACCACCCACTCCCGCCTGTGGATTGGAAAACGCTTCGAGCGCCTAGCTGCCTTCCTGCAAAGGTTCATCAATTGGTGCGCCAAGATGCCGAGGATGAATACCCGGCGGGCGGAGGTCGAAGGGGATGTTATTAGTGAGAGAATCTGGGTGCCTAGAAACGAATCTGAAACCTCATCTAGACGCGACGCGTCAATATATACCCTCTCCGATTACCCTCACGCTACCGGACATCTCTACAGCCGTATCGCTCGCCCCCTACCGCCGGCAGCAGCAACGAAGGATCTCGATTTCTGGCGCACTAAGGGGCATTATATCGACTCGAAGCGTACGGCTGAGCGCGGCGGGTACTGCGGGATTAGACAGCTGCTTGTCCTACGCGAAGGCCCGTGGGAAAATGGGAATTGGGAGCTCTTGGAGGAGGGGATACCACCATTAGAAGGACGGTTTTGATGTTGAGGATGAGGCAACGTTATCAGAATTACATCATCTGCGGAAATGTATGAGTATGTCATTGGGGGAGGTATGTGAGAATTGCATTTGGTATTCTGGGCGTTGTTATTTCATGGCATTTTGGGCTTGAGGAATTTTTTTCCCACTCTATATATGCCTACTTTAAATATATCCAGGGCGGATTTTTAAAGGGTACAATAATGTTTATGGCCTTCCTCGGTGGATTGAGCATTCGTCATTGTCTAGGGCTATATAATAATCTCCTTATACACAGTCGAATTCCCGAGAATTCGTCACAGATATGTACTGTACGGCCTCTTATAAGGTTTAGCAATGCATAACTCGGTAGTATGCCAGCGTTTAGATTTGCGAACATGTTCGGGCCTTTCGTTTTTCTTCTTGCAATCTACAAAATAGACCGTCAAGATCCGTCGCATCCCGTCTGCGAAACGTGCTCTGCACTCCACGGCCGAATTACAAATGTGATATGTATAAATCTTGTAGGTGGGATGGTGTGAAACTTCTTCCACCACCTCTAGGTACAGATGCTACTAACCAGTGCACATGCGCATAAGAGATGGCTCTAGAGACGGTCTACGGTAACCTGCACGTCGTGTCTCCCATTCGTGCAGAACGAAATCAATTACGGCATATAATCAACTTGCTAGATACTAATCTGACAGCATTGGAGGAACAGCGCTAGAAGATTAATAATGGCATAATCCTCCGGCATTGTCATCCATTGTCCACGTCCCGGCGAGGCCGCATCGATCGAGGCCAGTAGGCTGCTGCTCTTCAAGCTTTCCCAAGAAGAAGTCTCCATGGCCTTTAGTATTGAAATCTCTGTTCATCACGCGCCTTGCCCACGAGTCAATTGCTAGTTCGCCGGTCTCATCCCGTGCCTGTTTCAAGAATGAAATCAGAGCCGTACCACCGGTCCCTCTCAGCTTCTTCTTGCCCGATGCATTGTTTTGCATCGCAGATGCTGAAGCAATGTCAACCTTTCGGTGCGCTGCTGCGGGGCTGGTGGATCGTGCCAGACTCTTTGATTCGCGTGACTTAACTATGATGTATCGAGAAACAATATTAATATGTTTATCGCGAAAAGCCCTGAGCATGGCAAGGCACGCGTCGTATGCAACGGTAAGTTCTTTGTTTGCTCTATGCACTTCAACGTAGTCCCGAATGTTGGCCACTAGAGCGGTGTCCTCAAGGAACCGGCGATGCGCCCCAGGCATATATTTGCGCATTTCGAGCAGGAAATTATGCTTTGCAGGAGGCGCCCTGCCTTGTTGCTCAGTTTCAGAGGCGATCTCTCTCTTCTCACCAGTTGGGAAATGCTCGATACCAAGGATGATGTCAAAAAACTGGATGAGAGAGCTTTGTGTGTTGCTTCCGCCGCTGTATTGGCGGTATTTTTCGGTGCCGGTGCCGTCTTCATATATAACCCCATTCGGGAGACCAGCGTCTTCCATATTCTTACTTCCCGCGAGGAAGGGACGAATATGATAGTAGAAGGCGTGTGGGTCACAGCTCTCGTGCATACGTTGCAGGAGGGTGCCGAGGTCATCTAGCCTTTCTGCGAATGTACTTAGACATGCAGTCACTGTATCGATATCATCGATACGGGCGGCCTGGATAGCAGCAAGCATTAGTGGGAGGATGGGAGCTCCTCGTGCTTCAATTGCTACCGAAACCAGGTAGAACCACGACTCATCAATAGACCCTGTAAAGGTAGCGAGTGTTGCAAGGTTCTCTAGATTGTCCACATGCTCATCTGCAAACAGCGGCTTGAAATTCCAAAGACAGACAGCAGCATAAGTAGCCACTGGAGGAACCTCAAGATAGGCTGAGATGTGGAGCAGCGGAATCGAAATTGGAGGTGGCAGACGCTTTTACTGAAGTCAGCACATATTATTTAGGGTAGACAACACGGATGAACCTCTGCAGGGATGTTACCGCCCCAGATGTAGCCATGAGCCATGAAGCAGAGAAGCGAGTATGCCCTCCGCCACTCCGAGTCATGTTCCAGACCGGCAGTGGAGAGGACAGGAAGTCGATCAACGACTCCTCGCAGACGCTTGCTCAAAATCAAGCCCTGAAGGTTTGCCACGATAGCCTCCCATTTATTATAATAGGGATCGGGCAGTCTCTCAAGAGGAAGCTGAGCTGGAAGGAATCCATATTCTGGTGAGATTCCATAGTCGCGAAGGACGGGGATAGGTGGGAGCATTGCGGCTCAAAAGCGATTCGAGGGGCGATGTACCGATCCTGACGCAAGGAGTATGCAGATCTCTAGTCTGATACTCCTCAGCCGTGGTGGATATGCTTGGGGCGCTGTTCATGCAAATTTCAACAACGAGTTACCAGGGAAATGGGTGGAGCAGTAAGAGGGAGGAAGAGAATTGCCCCTCATGAGGCTTTTGGGATGGGTCTGCTTTGTCAAATGCACTAGACCTCAGACCCGACGATCCCGCAATTAGCCGAATCGACGGAAATACTAATCTTCCACCGCGATCGGAGGATTTCTTAGTCACTGGTACATCACGTGCCACCGACTCTGGCAGTCGCCTGCTCCACCTTTGTACCGTTACTGTATAGAGCGAGCCGCAGCGTCGGTGCCAGGCGTATTCGTATCTGACTACGATATATGGGAGGCATCTCCGCGTTCTGGCATAGTTTCTGACTGAGAGGCGTTCGGGCTTCGGGCCCTCCTGCATAAGTCGCGGCCTGCATCTCCGGTAGGTAGCTGTCCTGTTTTCCGGTAGGAGAAGCCCGTAACTTAAGCCTGTATGAGTGTGCAGCGCGGTTATGGTTGCCGGATGAGGCTAGCGGTGCGCCCAACCTGCAGGTTAGCCGGCGCCCGCAGAGCCGCGCCTGTTTCTGCAATCGACGTGCGCCGCTAGCGTAATATTTCTCCCCTCTTTAGTCTAGTATTCTTCAATACAACCATAGTCTGACTTGCTCTGCGTGTTCATGACATGCTTATCCTCATTCTGAGCGACAATACTAAACTGCACTTAAGAGCTTCCCGTATCAGTAACACGTGATCACCACTCATCACGTGCTTATGGCCGTCACCCCTCGAGGCTGTCACAACGCTGGAGCCGACCGAACTTGCGAAGTCATGACAGCTCGGTGTAAAAATAATGCGAAGCGATTAATATAGATAAATTATATAGTTTATAAGAAAGCGAAGGGCGGGGTTTGGACAGCCTACCTCCTGAAAACGCTCTCGCCAATAGCGCCCACCCGGCTTTTAGTGAGCGGAGCGAGCAATTGATTCCAGTATCTTGAAATATCCTCACATGGCCTCTAATGCCTCTCTACTAAAGGAGTCTATATGAACTCCCCCTTCCCTCAATCCTTCTCCTCTCCAGGCGAGGGCCACCTTATCGTGCACCTCCGGCCGCCCTCTATCTCCGCCCTCTCTAAGATCACATTCCAGTACCCGCTAAAGCTCATCTCCCCCTCTCCCTCGGCCAACCAGCCCTCCATACTCGTCTTCTTGCTCACCTACGGCGGCGGTCTGGTCGGTGGCGACCAAGTGTATCTCACTATCGATGTTCTCGCTGGTGCGAGACTTAGCATCGCCACGCAAGGGTACACCAAGATCTTTAAATCCCCAGAGAGAGACGTTATCACGAGACAGCATCTTCACGTGAATCTATACCCTGGGGCAGGCTGCTGCCTACTTCCGGATCCGGTGCAGCCATTTGCAGAGAGCGTGTACGAGCAGGTGCAAGACTTCACGCTCGTACCGGACGCGTCGCTGTGTCTCCTGGATTGGGTATCGGCTGGCAGGACGGCTAGGGGAGAGGATTGGGATCTCTGGGGTTGGACTGGGCGGAATGAGGTTTGGGTTAGGGGAAGGGGTGGGGAGGATGGAGGGAAGAAGAGATTGCTTTTGAGGGATAAGGTAGTTTTAGAGGGGGACCGAGAGGGGGTAGGGAACAAGGGACTGAAGAAGAAGATGAGTGGGTTGGGGGTATTCGGCACGCTGATATTGAAGGGTCCGCTTGTGGAGGATTTAGCAAGCTTCTTTATCGATGAATTTACTGCCCTGCCACGGATTGGGGCTCAGGATTTTAGGTCTCAAGAAAGGAGAGAGCAAGACAGTGGAGTGCTTCTGACGCCTCGCCAAGTTTGGAGGCAGGCACGCCTCGAGCAGGAGAAAGAGGACGGCTTGCTGTGGTCTGTAGCCAGAGTTCGTGGCTGTACGGTTGTGAAGTTTGGTGCTCTAACTGTCGAGGGTGGACGCTCGTGGATAGGAAGTATGATCAAAGAGGAGAAATCTATTGGGCGGCACTTTGGAGAATCGGCTACTATGTGTATCCGTTGAGGATGCTCATGGGACAGGCCTCCCACACGTACAGGCTCAAATATCATATCAATCTCCTGCAAAGACTTTACGACCAAGAGTTGACGCTGATCTTGTGTTGAATATAGCATCACAGAGTGATCTTAGTCGACCATAGCCACTGCGTCATGTATAGAAGGGGCGATCTCCTCCTACCTAGTTAGTTATTTAAGCGACATGGGACATTGCTGTTCATCACAGGCAGCAGCAATAAATTATCGCTTGCGCGCAAGGCATATTCGAATGTTAAGTGTAGCGAACTCGGAGATAAGGGTAGTAGAAATGGACACTACACCAAAGAATATGCCGAAAGCCTTGGGACGCGTAAGCCAGGCATCAGATGAGGTAGCCGGTGTCGCCATTTATTTGACCTTTCACGTCTTCTCGGTCGTGAATTGACGTGGAGAAAGTGTGCTTGGCTTATGAGCGCTAATCAGATCATCGGATTACAGCCAGCCCTGTGACTGCCTCAGATTGCAACACCTGCTAAGATGTCAACAACGCTCAAATCTCTACTCAACACAGCGCGACAGAAGATATCTGGCTCGAGCACGCCGGTCACACCCAGCGGCAGCTTGTTTCCCAAGGTCGATCCGGCTATCGATGGAGATGACTGTGATCGCGACTGCGAGTCGTGCACCATTTCTTATCCCCGAGGGTTCAAGATTGACGAGGGGGATGAGCTGTACGGCCATGTAAAGGGATGGAGTCAGCACGTCCTAGTTGCGACGGGGAAGAGCGACTGGGTGCGAGATGTTGCCAACGAGAAGGGCAGCGTAATGGAGGCCATCGACAATGCGACGGTGAAGCCTAGCCAAGGAGTGAGTACAAGTTCCGAGAAGTCCGGTGGATTTACTGACAAGACATACAGAGACTCATGCTCTCGGCGTCAAATATCCCTACTCCATCGCACTCTACAAACTACTCGGAGCCAACAACGGTTCTCCTCCTACCGGCATTCCTCGTTGTTGGGAACGTTGCACCCAAATCCGTAAACTCACTTATAACGAACTTCATTGATAAAACCCCGACAAATGCCTCACTGTTAGCACCCTTCCCTATACCTGCATCCCTCCCAGATCCTCTCCCAACTGCAGATCAGTTGACTGTGCGCCCCTGTCCTCACCGTGCACTCATCCTCCTCTGTTCGCAGAAGACCCGGGATGCTCGGTGTGGCCAGAGTGCACCGCTGCTTCGGAAGGAGCTGGAAAGGCATCTTAGGCCGCTAGGGCTGTTCAGGGATCTAGATGATGAACGGCCTGGCGGGGTAGGAATATACTTTATCTCGCATGTCGGGGGCCACAAGTACTCTGCCAACGTGATGATCTACAGGAAAGCGGATGCCTTTGGACTGGACAACTTAGAGCGGGCAAAACTCGATAGGGAGGTTCTTCCCATGCCATCTCAGACAGTGCCAGGCGACGGTGAACAGGAAGGCGCTGCTCAGTGCATATGGATTGCGAGGGTAAAGCCGCAGGACTGTGAAGGTATTGTGAAATTTACTGTACTCCAAGGCAAGGTGGTAAAACCGGAAAGCCAGCTGAGAGGTGGGTTTGATCGGCAAAAGGGGGCCTTGAGTTGGTAGGGGTAGCAAGTCAGAGAAGACCACCGCTAAATGTAGAGTTTATAACAGAACTATATAGTCTGGTAAAGTATATACGATACGACACGACTGCAGATTTGATAGAGGGACTCAACTTCCCACGAGTATTCCGTGAACTTTTTTGTTTCAATTTCCAATATCAATACCAATTTCGACTTGTTCTTTTAGTTCATCTACACAAAATCCAATACAAGTATAAAAGTTCACCATATCGTCTACTCTACAGCTCTTCCTTCGCTGGCGTAGCGACAAACTTCTTTAGGATATTGGTTTTGCTCATCAACTCATCCAACTTCTCTGAGTTCACTGAACCCTTCTTTAGGATCCCTTCTAGCCTCGCCAGCTCCTTGGTCGCATATGTATCCGACTTCTTGAGTTTGTCGAACACCTTGACGTAGTACTCGGCGTACTTGTTCTGTGTCTGCGTCTTGAGATCCTTGACAGCATTAACTGCCTCTGCAGCGACCTCCGCGACGGATGCCCCACCGGTGAACTTGGAGACGATGGCGTCGAGGGCGGCGATCGTACCGGCGTTGGCATCGAGTTTGCCTCCGGGGGTGCGGTGCGTGCCAGCCTTCTCATTGATGAACTTCACGAAGTCGGGTTCTGTACGTCCGCCAGAATATGCTTCGGGCTCCTTGCTGCCCTTGGGAAAGAACTTGATGGTCGGATAGCTAGTGACACCCTGATCCTTAGCCGTGGCTTTTGAATCTTCACCTTCGGCGTCGACCTTGGCGATGAGCACACCTGGCTCATTGGCAAAATCCTTAGCTACCTTCTCCCACACTGGTGCGAGGCTCTTGCAGTCTGGCAACATTAGTAGCAGAAGGAAACTCGGAGAGGGAATGACTTACGTCCACACCACGGCGCCGTAAACGCAACAAGTACGTCTTGCTCTCCCCCAATCTTCTCATTGAAAGTCGTATCCGTTAACATCTCTACTCTACTCGGCTCCTCAACCTTCCGCCTGGGTCCCACGCCGATCTTGCCTCTCAAAAATTCTGTCAAGCTCTCAATATCTCTCCCACCATTATAATCTTCCGGTGTCTCGCTCTTCCCATCAAAATATTTGATCGTAGGGAACCCCTGAATACCGAACCTCTTGCCCAGGACCTTCTCTCGATCTGCATCAACTTTTGCGATGGTCAGTTTATCTTTCTTGGCGAACGCAAAGTCCTGAGCGAGTTGTTCATATATGGGGGCAAGGTTCTTGCAGTGTCCGCACCAGGGTGCGAAGAATTCGACCAACGCGGGTTTGCCTGACAGAGCAAATTCGTCAAAGTTCGAAGGAATGAGGTCGACAACCTCGGAATTCTCGTAGGTTGGAGGGGGCACACTGGGGCCAGCGGCCAGCGATGTGCCGGCTAGGCCAAATAGGAGGAGGCTCTTGAGATAGACCATGGTGATTGATCTGAGGTTGTTTGGCTAGAGGGCAGGTATCCTCCGTGCTGATTATTATAAGACGAGGGACTGATTTCCAATCTGCGATATGGACACTTCTCAGATAAAGCTTTAGATTACTAATCAGCTGGGCTATTGCACCAGTTGGGTGTTGGACCAGCTGCATTCAACATGCGCTAAGCCTAATTAGTTGCTGCAACTCGAGATAACTCTACACGCATGCAATTGCAATGACAACAGAATTCGCGGTGAACATGCGGTACGTTGTCAGTAATATGTGTTATGAGAAGACTGTCTACCATAAAATCTAAATTACACTACTCTTACAATGGCGGTAGATTCTCTCGACATATGGGACACTGCAGCCGGAACCGCATCCAGCCCTCCAGGCACTGGCTGTGGAAGACGTGCCTACAGGGCGTGACCATGTACAACCTCCTGGCGAGAATACCAGCCATACCACCTGCCGTTGACCCCGCTGGGTCATCGCCAGCCACAATGACCGGCACCTCTAAGATCTGCATACATATAGCACAATCGACCGTCCTCATGCCGCTGTCACTCTTCTTCCGCCCCTCTTCAGTTGTCTCGGCACGACTTGTCGTGGGGGAGCCGGGGGCACGCACGAGGCCGATGGGCATGCCGCCGGCCTCAACATTGTCCTCGCGGAGGATAGGGTGGTAATCCCAGGCTTCTTCGGTCCAACCTTTGGGTATCCCGTATCGGGGACCAAGAACAGCTTGCGCGATCAACACGAGAATCTGGATCCAGACCCAGGCAACCAACACGGAGAATGCAGTCCAATCCGGTTCTGAAAAGAGAATGTTATCCTTTTTGAGATAGAAGTATGCAAAGGGCAGCAGCCGGAGAACGGACTGCCCTATGACAAATTTCCACAGCAGAGCCTTCCGGCAGTTGCGCACAACATTACGGTGGATCTGGGGGATCCAGAAGGAGAGGTAGGTGCCAGCCAGGATGTTGGTATAGGCGGTGCGCACAGAGACCGGCCACGAAAGGGCGGCCAGTGACAGGAAAAGGATGAAAGTCATACCAATGACAAACCGGATGTACATGGTCACAAAATTTGAGGGTCGGGGTGGTTGTGCCATTGCAGGTTGCGTATTCGTGGTAGGAAGGGTCGGGCGGGGAACAGCTGATGCGGCATTAGCAACCTCATCGATCTCCGCCTGGATGTCTTGATCGGAGGGTATTATGATAGGTGTATTGCCAGCATCTCGGAGAGGAGACGCGCCGGAAGGAGTTTGAATTGCCTGCGGCCTGTTTGCTTCTTGGGCTGCCATTTGCACTCGTATCCGCTCTCTTCTCTCAGGCTCCTGAACATTGTAAATAGCTAGAATAAATCGTACGGCAATCGCCACCGACATCAGAGCAGCAAACGCCGTCAGAAGGGCAGAAGGAAAGATGTTTCCGGATGTTGCGCTCACAAGAGATAAGCAGGAAAACAGCAGGCCATCAGTCATGAGCATCATCGAAATGGTGCTAATGCTGACTCGGCCAATTGTGGACGGCGTCGATGTTTCTTTTAGCTGCATCTTCAAGAGCATCAACTGGCCGAATATGACCAAGGCAAAGATGAGCATCCAACTCTGAACCTTAGAGAGGTATAGCTCCCGCTTCCTGCCTACCAGATGATCGCCATCTGCGGATGGGAATGTTGGGGGGCCTTTAGATGCTAGCATGAATCCACAATCGGGGGAGAAGATGGCGGCGGACATTCGCAGCGGCGGTATCTCCGACATAGGAGCGCCATTCGGAAATCGAAGCTCTTGCTCAATGTCATGGACGATGCTAGCAGGATAGGCATTCTTGTTCAAGACCATATCCAGTCTGACAGGTTGTACCTGCACAAATACCACAAGTTCGCAGTGCGGACTGGGCATGGCGGCATCTCGTTGGGTCTCTGGACTTGAAGGCCAGGGGTTGCTGACATCGGTCCAGAATGCGTTTTCCAGTTCCTTGATCTTCTTCTCAAGCGTCCTATTAAGTAGCATCATACTCGAAGTAAATTGTCCTGCATTCAGGGTCAGATGGGGCAGGCCGAAAAGTCCGGCAAACTTGTCACTCGTGGTTGTGAGAAGCATTGCTCCCTCTTCCGGCCAATGGACACCA
The DNA here is from genome assembly GCA_000827325.1 of Oidiodendron maius Zn. Classification (NCBI taxonomy): domain Eukaryota; kingdom Fungi; phylum Ascomycota; class Leotiomycetes; family Myxotrichaceae; genus Oidiodendron; species Oidiodendron maius. The sequence continues at coordinate 236,953 of KN832875.1, read as the reverse complement.
TGAGTCGTGATATCCCAGCCATCGCCGCTGCTGCTCTCATCTTGAACTGTCAGAGTCGCCGTGATCTCCCTGGCCCTGTGAAAATCCGTGCCTAGGCCCTCCACTACTGCCTCTCCCTCCTCTCCTTCCTTCTCGTCAATGCTCAGCCTCAGCTTGCCCTCGGATCCAGTTATATTCCTTCCCCAGGCCTCCTCATTTTCCACAGACCAATCGATGCCCGGCGACACCTCGCTCAGATTATACCTTCTATGCTCCTCCTCTCCTGTCAAATCCCCTTTGTATCGCACCCATCGACCTGTCACGATTCCGGTTACGTTGTCATATATCCCCCCGAGCCGGCCCACATCCCTCCTCCGAGTCATGTCCCCGCACAGATCCCAGAATCCATCTATGCGATCCCAAGCGTATCCGTCCTGCTCGCGGAACCCGGTCAGGTTGAGATAGTGCACTGGCTCGCCAAGCGACGCTCTCGAAGTGCGCGGAGAGAAGTCGCCCCTGTGCGTGCTATTGAGAATGGAGAGGCTGCTCCGTAGATGCGATATCTGTGCTGCGGCATAGTCGCGCGGCGAGCCTGGGAAACCGGGCGGGGGGATAGCATTATTGTTGGAGAGAAAAAAGAAGAGGAAGACGAGGAGAAGGGTGACGGACGCCTGCGGGGGCGGTTGCTGCGGCGGCATTGCGATGGGGCCGCGGGACGACGCTTTACGGCATTTCCTTGTGCCTACGTTTGTGGCTGATCATGATAGCCAGATCGTGACAGAGGTCTAGGTGGTTTTATCGTGGTGTCTATTGTGCTTAGAATCGGATGGCGAGGCTCGCGTTATGACGCTCGAATACAAGGCTTGGCGCAAGCCAGCTGCTACAGACAGATTTCTTGTAGATGAATAAGTAATGACTAATGCCTTGAGTTAAGTTAACTTACCCCGGACTTGTGATGTACCAAGCGCGTCTCACCCCACGGCATCATAAACCACCAACACCGCCTCCTGATTCGAGAAGTGCGAGGCTTCAACATGACTTCAGAACTCGACCAAAAGAGCCTGGAACAGGCCTTTAGCAGTCGTCTAGATATTCAAGGGGCCATCAGGGCGGCTGCAGGTACGCCCTTTTTCTTTTTAAGACCAACCTGTTCTGGTTTACACTATAAAGCCATTTCAAAATCGTCTAAACAAACAATTGACCTCGTATAGTCACGCCTGCCTACATTGAACTCTTCAACCAGATCTCCCTGCACATCTGCAGCCTATCCGAGTCGTCCTCTGAACCTGCCTCGAAAAAGAGACGGTTAGATAGAGAGATTCCTACTCGCGGCGCTGCAAACGGGCATGCTGCTACAAATAGTGGTGGAGCTTCGGTGGTTAGCGGCAGCGACCCCGTACTGCTAGAGATTAAAGACATCTCTGTGGTAGCCCCGCAGCGGAAGAAGTACACTCTCTGCTTCACGGAAGACCACCTGTACGCGCGCCTACCGGACTCGAATGAGCCAGCCCAAGGAATCAGTTACGCGTGGAGTGATATCGGTATGTCTAATGCCATACCGGTCGGGACTATATGTCAATACATCTATATGCAAGCAATTTCTGCTGACCAATACTGACAGAACGAATATTTTGCCTCCCGGTGCCGGAAAAGTCCCAAGTCCAGCACAACTATCTCCTCTTCCCGCGCAATTCTCTCATTCCCCCTTTTAAACCCGCCCCTAATGCGCCTCCCGCCCCTGAACCCCTTGTCTTCACCATCGCTGCCACGCCTCCAAAACCAGGCAGTATCTCCGGGACCGACGCCGTTGCGGCGGCAGCGGTCTCCGATGACCACCGTACGCTCTTCGACTGGGCTCTTACCTCGCGCCTGCACGCCGCCGGGAAGACTAATATATTAATCGAGCGTGCGGATGAGAAGCTCTTCCACTCCGTGCAACGCCAGGCGCACCGCCCCGACGAAAAGGCCGTGCACGTGCGCGCATTCAGGGGTTCGAAAGACGGGTACCTATTCTTCCTGCCAAGTGGGATCCTGTGGGCGTTCAAGAAGCCGCTGATATTTATCCCGCACGAACGTGTTGTGGCGGTGTCATATACAAGCGTGCTGCAACGCACGTTTGATCTTTGCATTGAGATTAAGGGGGAAGATCGAGAGGAAGATAGTGATTACGAAAGAAAGGGCCAGGAGATCGAGTTTGCGATGCTAGATCAGGAAGATTTCACCGGGATTGATGCATATGTGAAGAGGTATGGCCTGTTGGATAGGAGCATGGCAGAGCAGAGGAGGGCGAAGAAGGCGAACGTTAATGTGGTGAAGGATGAGGAAGGGAATGTGGTTGGGACCTTGGAAGCGGGGGAATTGGAGAAAGCGGGGCTAGGGGAGCAGCATCAGGGTGAGAAACTGGATGAAGAGGAGGAGGAGGAGGAAGATTATGATCCAGGGAGTGAGGGAGAAAGCGAGGGCGAGGGGTCGTCGACAAGTGAAGAGGAGGATGGAGAGGGTGGAAACAGTGGTAGTGATGAGGAGGAAGAGGAAGAGGGAGAGGACGAAGAGCTATAAGGTACGATACACTTGAGATGTATTAAATAGATATAGATGCTGTCAGTCGAAGAAGGAAGGATAAGAAGTCGGGTCAGCCTCTCGAGCAAGCTGTAAGGCTGTAATGACAGACATTTTCAAAGGATGAGACAATAACTCGGCAAAAGGCATACGCATTCTACAACCAATCCAAATCTGCGTGGCTGATGGAAAAAGGAGGGCAGAATAATGTCAAGCTCTTCCATATCACTCTGCAATGTCTCACTCATTGTGCTACACATACGTCCAATCAGACTTAACACCATGGTATCTAGAGACACAAGCCGAGGGATTGAATAGAGGAATGTCTATTGCCTAGAAAAGCGTCAGTTCAGGACATCCTGCAATCATCCACCTCTCGTTGCCATTTTCCATGCAAGGGAAGAGCCCGGGTACACACGCCTTGGAGTCTTGTGCTGGACGAAACGGGGTCAGGAAACTGTAGGAAAGGGGGTAGAGAAGAGCCAACGCCCAGAATATGTCCTCCTCACATTGCCATATGATTTGCTGCTCTCTCGACTACTTTGGCGGCACGCCTTGCAAGACGTCGCCTCGGCGATAAATCCTGAAGGGCCATCCTTTCGGGCGCTTCCTCTCTCCGCGGTGGGAGCCAAACGACGTCGGGCGGTTCCGATGGGAAGGCCCCCAGCGCGTTTGGCCGCACAAATTGCAAACCCCCACAGAACGTCGACGGCTTACTGCATTGAGTTTCAAAACATACAATCCTTCATACCAGCTGTCGCATGCCAACTCGAGGTCTAATGAGACGCCCTGCACTGGGTTGAGCGAGTGCTCGAAATATGGCCGTCCAGGGCTGTGCCTTAACCGCGACACCCCTTCGCGTGCAACGAAAATTCACGCCGAATTGCCCTCAGCGCTGCAAGTGCGCGATGAAATCGATCAGGAAAAGGGATCCCGTCCAGCAGACATGCCTTAGAGAGGAGGGTTTAATCGCACGATCGACCTGTTTGTACATTGATGCCCTCTCTGGACAAGACGGCCCAGGTGATGCCCATCAGTAGATGATGGAAGACGCATTCGCGGCAGGAATCCGGGATATTTCTTTAATTTATTTATGTTTACTTCCAAATCCCTCCACAGCTTCTAGTGGGCTTCCTTTCGGCTTCGACGATCAATATCACTGCTATCTATTTTCGACATACTTCTGACCTGCGTCTTCCATGTTGTCCCTGGACCTGATCTGCACTAGATTACTCCTAAGGAATAAGATGGTTCGTGGGGTTTTCACTATCAGGGTAGGCCCTTATCAGTGACTAAAGCCGCTGAATCACGTCCACGTCCTGCTCCGAAGCATAGGCCATCGCCTGTTTCGATTACGGCCGCTTTATCATTCTTCTGCCCTAATGGCCCATTCCAAGCCCCCGTCGCTCCTCGACCGGCTGGCTATCTGTGGTGCTCTATGCCACTGCGGGACCTCGGCGGCGTCCGTATCGCAAAGCTCCATCTTCGACCCTCCGGCCGCCAATCTGGTCTGATGGAGCCGGCCATCTGCTCCCGTCAGTGATATTTCCCAGCTACTTATACCTCGCCGTTTCGACCTCATCTCATCCTCCCTCCTCTTGAATCAGGTCACGTCACGCTACTGGAGACTCGGACCCCTTGCCGCAGAGGATTCCCGTTGCCGACTCTTGACGCTTGATCCCGGCAGAGCCTTATCTCCCGATAGAAAAAAAATATTCCAGACCGCACGCGACCATCGTGCCCTACCCTCGAGATGTCGGAAAAGGTGGACTATGATGTCGAGGCCAAAGCCGCCAACCCGGCCTTCGCCCACGAGACCGACAGCGCTGAGTACATAGGAGACGAGGGCGCAATCCGCGGCGAGGCATTGATCATCGGTGATTCCTATTTTGCACGGCTGCAGAGATTCGCGAATCGCTTCGGCGTCGAGGCGCGGGGCATCGAGCGAGTGCCGAGCGACGAGCGTTCGAATGCCGGCATGTCCCAGATTGGCACAATGGTATGAGCTTCTGCCGTTGGTAGACTGGCGAATTGATGTTGACAATATGCGCAGTGGCTCTCGGCCAACATGGTCGTCTCCTCCTTTGCTATCGGCGCCCTTGCCTACCCGATATTTTATCTCGGCTTCGTTGATACGATTTTGATCATCTTTTTCATCAACCTCATAGCCATCACGCCCGTGTGCTTCTTCTCAACTTTTGGACCTCGTTTTGGACTCAGACAAATCGTGCTGTCTCGTTTCTTCTTTGGGTGGTATGGTGTGAAAATTAGTGAGTGCTTTCGAAAGGAGTTCCGTTTCCGGCATCTGACTCTCCAAAGTTGCCGTATTTAATGTTATCGCCTGTCTTGGCTGGTCCGCAGTCAATGTCATTGTTGGCGCCCAGCTTCTCAATGCTGTTAATAGCAACGTGCCAGGCTGGGCCGGCATCATCGTTATTGCAGCGGCGACCTTCCTTATCACCCTTTTTGGATACAAGGTAGTGCACACATACGAGCGATATTCGTGGATTCCATGCTTCATCATCTTCCTCATTGTCCTCGGCGAGTTTGTGCACTCTGGCAAGTTCGAAAACATTGCAATGGGTGTAGGAAAGTCTGAGGCAGGCGCTGCCCTCTCCTTCGCCGCTTCCGTCTTTGGATTTGGCACCGGATGGACCTCCTACGCTGCGGACTATACCGTGTACCAGCCAGCTGGCCGCTCTCGCCTCTCCATCTTCCTCTGGACATTTGCTGGCCTCGCTTTTCCACTGCTCTTCACCGAGATGCTCGGCGCTGCAGTTGCCACTGCTATGGCCGCCAACGACGGCGAGAACGTTTATATTGATGGCTACAACTCTTCGGGTATCGGCGGTTTGCTGGCTACCGTCCTCGTGCCACCTCTGGGCCGCTTCGGTGAGTTCTGCCTCGTCATACTGGCGCTCTCAATCATCGCAAATAACTGCCCCAATATATACTCCGTCTCCCTGTCTCTGCAGGTTCTGGCGCGGGCGACGCAACGGGTGCCTCGCTTCGTCTGGACTTTTGTTGGCACCGTCATATACTGCGCCGTCGCCATCCCTGGCTACGGCCACTTTGCCAATGTTCTTGAAGACTTCATGCTGCTCATCGCATATTGGCTGGCCATCTATGAGGGTATCTCTATCTCTGAGCACATCTTCTTTAAGCGCGGCTTCTCAGGCTATCAGCCCGAGATATATCTGGAAAGCGAGAAACTCCCTCCTGGAATTGCAGCCATCGTTGCATTCTGCTTCGGCATCATGGGTGCCGTCTTGGGCATGGCCCAGGTCTGGTTCACAGGCCCAATTGGGAAGCTTTGCGGAACGCAGTATGGTGGGGATGTTGGGTTTGAGTTGGCATTTGCCTTTGCTGCGGTGGCATTCATCCCATTAAGGTACTTCGAGAAGAAGTATTTCGGCCGGTAAATTTAAGTGTACTTTACCCTTTACATCTTTGATGTGTATTAAATGGCGTCTCTGGTTAGTACGGCATATTGCAATAGAATATACTGCTCTGTAGGACATATCTTACTACTTTAAGCAAAGGCTATCAAAAACTAAAATAGAGAGTCTATCAGCAAGCGGGGATTTTATTTCTTCTAGCTATCGCTTGTGTCTTTGTTGTTTACAATACTAGGCGTCTCAGTAGTATTAGTCCTACTAGGACCTTGCTCTATCTTCGGACTATTATCAGTAGCAGTTGTCACCAAGGTATCTTGAGATTTCTCTTTCTCATACCAATCATCAAGCATAGCCTCAACCTTTGGTCCCCACACACTCTCGCTTCTCTCTAGATCGCTATACTCAAGGACATTCTTTCCGATTTCGAACTGTCCTTGCTGTGTTCTCTCCAGCTCTGCCATTAGTGCGGCGGATCCCACCGCAGCACCAAGATCGTGGCACAGAGAGCGTACGTAGAAGCCAGACGTCACAGTCATGCGGAGTTTTGCTGCTGGCGGGCAGTTCATAGCAGAAGATAGGACTTCTTCGACCGCACGACTAGTATTCGCGTCTGGCGACAAGCCACCTGACATTATGGGTTCCTCCGGAGGTGACAGTTTTCTGTGTTTTGGACTTGGCAAGTCAGTAACCAAATCATCTTGGTCGTAGCTAGACTTTCGCTTCTTGCTCTCCAGGTCTTCTTTACTCTCCTTCTCATCGGGCAAACCTGCCGGTAATGTACCTTCTTGCTTCCATAACTTCTGAGCGACATTGATCTCCGCATAACCCGCATGCTCTTCTGGTGCCTTATGAGGATGAGTTCCTCCTTCCATCCACTCGACTAGTTCAAGATTCAAAACCTCCACCTCTCTCCGCTCAATCTCTCTTGGTATCTCCTTGCCCTCCCGTGCGTATTCGTATAATGGTTTCCCGTTCATTTTTAACGCTGAGAATAATGGTGGCAGTTGCATAAACTTCCCTCTAAATTGGCCTAAAGCTTCTTCTACCGCTTGCTTCGTGACGTGTTTGTAAGGTGCAGATTTGATAACCTTGCCCAATCGGTCGTAGCTATCGGTACTTGTGCCAAAGAGAACCACTGCTTCATATGTCTTGGTGCAGAGCAAAAACCGCTGTAGTGCTTTCGTCCCCTTCCCAACACCAGTAATCAATACACCAGTCGCCAGAGGATCTAACGTTCCGCCATGACCAATCTTAACCTGTATATTCTTTTCTCTCCGTCTCTTTCGCTGATTGTGGGACTCCCGGTCGCGAATAGACCTCTCAGCTGAAAGCCAAGGGGCAAAGAGTTTAGAAGGGTTAAAGTGTTTCTGGAGATCGCGCAGCACTTGTGCAGAAGATATCATGGGCGGTTTGTTGACGGCTAGTACTAATTAACTCTGCTCTATGCTTTGCAAGGGATATCTACCAAAGACGCCCTCCATAATTTTCCCTTTCGTCATGGTCCAGAACTGCTTGGCAGACATCCGTACTGCCCCAGAGAAGATTAGCTGTACCGAGAATTTGCAACAGCCTGAGCGTAGCTGCGTTAGAGATGTTGGCTTCCCAAACGACATTTATTTCCATATCTGATGTGAGGCCTCAGGCATAAATACCATGCTCCAGTCATTAATTCAATTATGTAAGCATACCCACCTTTTGCCAGCCTCGCCCCTCGGCCTCGCGAAGTTCAGCCTCCTCAATTTCCACGCGGCAACACGAGTTCTCTACTCCACTCCCGGCCTCCTCCAAGCAAATATTATCTCACACTGGTCGAGGAGACTGGTCAATTGGCCCCGGTTGCGCTGACGTTGACGGTGGCGGGTCAGGACAGCAAATCTCCTGCAGCTTTCAATAAAATTCTCTGCTGCCCAACGCACCGATTTCCGATCCACGAAACAACTTCACTACCATAAATATTCTCGCACCTGTTTGTCGCCCAAGCTCATCTCTTCATTTTTCTTGTCGTTCCATCCTGCATTGCATTCTGGGAGACAGCGTGGTTCGCAGCTGCATACCGTTCTTCTTTGTGTTGGGCATCTTTCTTCTGCTGAGAACATCTGCATTCAGCACCATGTTTCGAGGATTCGTCTTCAAAAGCACAGTAGCATTGCTGTACTGCGGATTAGCATCAGCACAGACTTACACATCCTGTAATCCCCTCCAATCAAGTAAGTCCCTATCCAGAGCAATTAGACGCACTCTTCTTACCACCATATAGCTTCATGCCCTGCAGATACAGCCCTTGGAAGGGCCATTAGTGTCGACTTTACACAAGGCTCAGTCAATTCCTTTACCACTTCTGGCAATCCCACATACGACTCGAACGGCGTGTCCTTCACCGTGGCCAAGTCAGGTGACGCGCCACAACTTACGAGTCTCTTCTACATTATGTTTGGCAAGGTCGAAATCACCATGAAGGCAGCACCTGGGGCAGGAATCGTGAGTACGCTGGTCCTACAATCGGACGACCTCGATGAGATCGATATGGAGTGGTTGGGGGCCGACTCGACAGAAGTTCAGACAAATTACTTTGGCAAGGGCCAAGTTACTACCTACAATCGAGGCGCGTTCAATCCGGCACCGAACAACCAAGGCGAGTTCGTCACGTACACAGTCGAATGGACCAGTGAGCAAATTACGTGGTCCGTGGGAAACTCTATCGTCCGGGTGCTCACCCCCGCAACGGCCGATGCGGACCAGTACCCCCAAACGCCAATGCAGATTAAGTTTGGAGCCTGGTCCGGAGGCGACCCTTCGAACGCCCCAGGGACCATCCAGTGGGCGCGTGGACCGACTAACTACGCCGATGGTCCTTTCACCATGGTAGTCCAATCACTCTCTGTAACTGACTACTCTACTGGCACGCAATACAAGTACGGAGATACATCAGGGACGTGGGAATCGATCCAGGCGGTTGGGGGCACGATAAACGGCAACTTGGGCGGCGCTGCAACAACGATAGCCACTGCTGATGTCCCGGCCGTGACTTCAGCGTCTCCTACGATTCCCCCAGCATTTGGAGGCACCCCAAAGGACTCAACGGCGGGCGAGACTGGCTGGCCGTGGGTCGCTGACCCGACCACGCTGACAACCGGGACGCCGGCCTACACATCGGCTGCGGGAGTACCCAGCGGGTGGGTTATCAACGCGTCCGGGAAGGTGGTCCCAGCAAATTCGGCGGCTTCCAGTATGTATTCCCTTTCGCACACGCGCTGTCTCTCGTTACGTCCTACTAACATGCCCTCACAGATTCTCTCGAACCCAGCCCTCTACTTCTCTGTGGTCTCCTAGTCCTAACGCTCCTTACCACAATTATACGCGTCTTGCACTGAGATAAAGCAAGGGAGCCTTCACGCCATTGAGATTGGCGTTAGGACACACGAAGCTCTTTCTAAACGCCATGTCATGAAGACAAAATTCATAAAGCCCCCAAAACCAACCGTCTTCTCTCATCCCAAAAGACCTCGCTCCGGAATTCCATCTCTCCAAGGACGAGCTGCTCACATACCATATACACCTCGAGACGGATTTCAACGAAGCGAGAAACGAACCAAATAAATCTACAATATCGGGAAACGAACCATCCCCCCACCTACCTCCTAATGATAATGAGTGAAACTGTTTCACGTTCTTACAATATAATACACGAGAATTATGCATGCAAACTTTTGCAACGGAGCGAAGGCGCATTTAGGATTACCTTTGTGGACATTATATCTAAGCTGGCGAGCACATATGCATTGATACTTGTATACTAGATACCCAAAACTACTGTTGTAGATGAGATAGAATTCAATAGATGAGACGAGCATAGACAAAGTGCCAAAATGTTCCAGTCGACCTCCAGTCCTGTCTCTATCGCACGTGGACATCTCCTCTACCTGAGTAAGGTAATCTCCAACAACTTTTATCAAAAATCCCTCCCAACATTCTCACTCGCAATATAAGACGCTGCTCATCAAGGCCCCTCTACTCGCGTATAAATTATAATTCCTTCATTGTCCCGCAGCTCTCCTTACTCCAGTAAAATAACCTCTGCTCCCACTTTTTGCCAAGTATCAAAAACAAGATCTCCTTTCGAGAATTCAGCTAAAAATCAAGAAAAAATACCTTTCTACACTCAAATACTCCTTTCAAAGACGGTCTCTGACCCTTTTAAGCCTCTGGAGCATACTAACACCTAGTTTCAGGGATAGTGGCCAGTATAACCGCGTGGCGCGTCACCTGGCAACACGCCTTAGCCCATAGCTAAAGACTATCTTTAAGATACTACTATGACAGTAGAATCGTTCGCACGAGAGGTAGATTGCCTCTAAGACTGTAAGATGTATAGAAACGCATCAACGAGACTACCCTCTAGGTAGTGTAGGCTCTAATGGGAATATATCTAACCCCTGTCCCTAAAACTAAAGATATCCGTATAATCAAGGCTTAGCTCGAGAGACTAATTAAGATTGTACGGGGGCTAGTAGACTAGCTAGCTATAGGGAAGGTATCGTACACTAATATCCTCATAGTAATAATACAAGTATAGAGGTCCTAGCAGACTAGACCGCTCCTGTCCTAGTATAATGTGTTAGGAAATCATTGTTGCTCTAGGAAATAAGGACCCTTAATGGAGGTGATACTCTCGGCTTAATAATACTATATAAGATATTAATATTAAGCTTCTGTGACTAGATGTCAAGTGACTGGACGGAGGGTCATGGGGAGGTCACTGGCTCTTATATGGCTCGAGTCAGGGGCTATATATTAGCGAGCTGTTGATGTAAAAAAGGGGTGGGTCCCATTTTCAGGGAGGGGTTGCGTTCAGTTCTCTTCTTACTTTCCAGATTGAATATACTCTAATAATACGAACCTCCAGTGACCTACTAACGAGGTCCTTTCAAGATTCCAACATTCCGCTGTCCCCCATTTACTAATCGACCGTCTCACTGTGCACCCTTAGGCACCCGACATTTCAGTATTTTCCCAAGGGCAAGATAAATAGGAGTACTACATAACTGTATTTTAGCTAGCTAGTAAGATTCTCTCAATCAATAAAGCATCCTCTTCTCCCCTCTCGCGCTTACATCCATCACACCTGCATTTTCTGTTCCCTATTTGTATCTTCCCTAATAACTCCTTCCCCTGAGAGTGAAGCGAGGGGTCATGCTCGCTTATATATCCCAGGGGCCGCGGTGTGGGGATTCAACTCTGTAAAGACAATTTCCGTAAGCGTTAAAATCTGGCCGGGACATGAAACACAATTTTGGGCACTCGGAAAAGGAAATCGCGTAGGGGCTTGGGCGGTGGTGTTCGCCTAATCTTGAAATTTGCGCTGGATTGATGAAATAAATCATTCAATTTGTTCTTTAATACAACAAGAAGGGAAAAAATTAGGCTTTTTGGACCTCGAGGAGCGTGCCCAGCACATCATATCATCAATCAACTCCATCTCCAAGTTCAAACAGGTGCATATGTTAGTCAATATCAATTTAATTTAATTCATTTCATTTTTATTATCCTGAGTTATCCCATCCCCTGTGCCTCATGTCAGCAGACACAATCTCATGGCGTTCAGCGTTGAATAAAAATAGAGAACCGCTGCTTTCCTTTGCTTCGAATTCACATTTCATATCCTATCGTATCCTATGCCTCCTGTACTGCACCCTACTTTACACATAAACCGACATACAGGAAGGGCAAAAATGATAGGATTGGAGAAAAGAGGACGCCGGATTTGGATTGATTGCATAAGTTTTGATTTGTCAGATTTTGGCAGCCGCGTGCCTTATAGTTTCGAGGCAGAGGCGGGGCTGCCGACGTTGGTGATTTCGTTGTAGAGGAGGCTGTAGCAGGGAGAAAGCGTTAGTGGTTGCTTAGAAGTGGTACGAAAGGGGATGGAAGAGGGGTAAGAGGAGTGGAAGGGGGAGACATAAGACAAGGAGAAACTTACGTGGTCAGGAAGTCGGCATAGTGCTCACCAGTGACCTGGCCGGCGAAGTACTGTGCTGCCAGGTGGTACTTGTTCCCCTTGGCGCCCTTCGCCGCGAGCTCCTGGGCCTGCTCAGTCAGGAGTTTGAGGGCGTAGGCCTTGTCGACGCGGCGGCCCTCGGCGGTGGAGACGCCGTGACGGACCCACTGCCAGAGCTGGGAGCGGGAGACCTCGGCGGTGGCGGCGTCCTCCATGAGGTAGTTGATGGGGACGCAGCCGACGCCGCGGAGCCAGCCCTCCATGTAGCCGATGCCGATGTTGAGGTTCTTGCGGATGCCGTCCTCGGTGATCTTGCCGGGGACGTTCATGTTCAGGAGGTCGTTGCGGGTGATGTTGACGTCTTCGCGGCGCACGAACATCTGGTTGGGTGTGGGCATGTGCTTGTTGAAGACCTCAGTCGCGATGGAGGCGAGCGCCGGGTGGGCGACCCAGGTGCCGTCGTGGCCGGCGGTGACCTCGCGCAGCTTGTCGGCATAGACGCCCTGCATGGCGCGGTCATTGGCGGCCTTGTCATCCTTGATGGGGATCTGGGCGGCCATACCGCCCATGGCGTGGACCTGGCGGCGGTGGCAGGTTTGGATGAGCAGCTTGACGTAGGCGTCCATGAAAGGTACGGTCATGGTGACGGCGGAACGGTCAGGCAGCACGAAGTTGGGGTTCTGGCGGAACTTCTTGATGACGCTGAAGATGTAGTCCCAACGGCCACAATTGAGGCCGGACGAGTGGTCGCGCAGTTCGTAGATGATCTCGTCCATCTCGAAGGCGGCGAGGATGGTCTCGATCAGCACGGTGCCGCGGATGGTGCCTCGCGGGATGGCCAGTATGTCCTGGGCCAAGTTGAAGACGTCGTTCCACAGGCGCGCCTCCAGATGGGACTCCATCTTGGGCAGGTAGAAGTAGGGGCCGAAGCCACTCGCGATCAGCTCCTTGGCGTTGTGCCAGAAGTACAGACCGAAGTCGAACAGGCTGCCGGAGATGGGCTCGCCGTCGACAGTGAAGTGCTTTTCGTCCAGGTGCCAACCACGCGGCCGCAGGATGAGCGTGGGCAGCGTGCGGTCGGTCCGCAGCTTGTACTCCTTGGCGCCCTGCTTGAAGTCAACCTGCCGGCGGATGGCGTCGTAGAGGTTGACCTGGCCATTGATCATGTTGTCCCAGGTCGGCGCGCTTGAATCTGGAGGAGGGTTAGCCGTGTTCCGTCTGTCTGTTCCGTGGTCTCTGGTCCATCCATTCTCGTCCCAATGCACCATCTTGTGGAGAGATATCAACACTCACCTTCCAAATCAGCCATATACGTCCAGACGTCCGCATTCAGCGCGTTCACCACCATCTTGCGGTCCGTGGGGCCGGTGATCTCGACGCGGCGATCTATCAGGCCCGGGGCGGGCTTGGCCCCCCGCCAAGCATCGTTCTCGCGGATGTGTTTGGTCTCGGGCAGGAAATCGGGCAGCTCGCCGCGGTCAAGCTCGGCCTGGCGCAGGGCGCGGCGTTGGAGCAAGTCCTTGCGGGTGGCATTGAAGGAGCGATGCAGGAGGGCAAGAAAGGCAACGGCGTCGCGGGTGAGGATCTTGTGGTGGGCGTGAGCGATAGGCCCGGAGATAGAGACGCCCTGGATGATGGCGTCGGTAGTGGCCATGCTGCGAAGGCGTTCCTTGTGTCTGCGTGTCTGTATCGGGAGGGTGAGAGTAAGCGCAGGCGGAGGAGAAAGATGGATGGGAAATATCGAAGGCAATATATATCAGATGGACAGTGGAGGGGAAGCTCGGGCCAAGGGAGTGGAGAAGTGACGAAGATGAGGAGGAGGAGGAGAAGCAGATATATTTTATAGCAGTTCCCGAGTGACTAAGGCCACAGTCAGGATACAGGAGCTCTCTGGTGGCAGCAATGTTCGCCTATGGAACGAGCAGTGCGGTAGAAGACGGGATTCTGGCTTGTGAAGGTGGGGAACAAGGGAGCTTGACGATAATAACCAGGCTCGGGAGAGAGGAACTGCCCACGATCAGGCGGTGCGGGGTGGAGGTGTGCGCTGGGGAGATGGGAACTGGCTGGAGAGACAAGACGCCCACGACAACGAAAACTCTGTCGCGAAGGGACCCATTGGAGCGCCATTGAAGCCATCTCTTCTGGTCTCAGTATTTCTACTTCGATCCAGGTCGTACGGAATATCGTCGCCGCCGGCGCGCGATGACGCGCCGGAGCTGGGTTCTAACCTCGGCTCAAGCTCTTATCGCTCCGAGATGCCTCGTCAGGCTAAAAGATCTCATAAGGCAGCAACTTTGGGTCGTGTTTGCATCCTGAGGCATAATGAGGTCATATTGAGGCAGGCATAGATAATTGTACACGTGACTATGATTCCAAAGCGCCATTGAGGAATCACGGGGCGCAGGGGCCGCAGGGATGGATCAGGCGTCTTGACCGGTGCACCATCAGGCATCCAGGCCGTCACCACTAGCCGCCGGATGTGACTCGACGTCTCAGCCTGTGAGCGAATTGGCCAATAGGAGGGCGTCAATGGCAGCGGCGACCCCCCACCCAGGCGGCCACGCGTGACTCACTCCGGCTGGCAATGGATCAATGATCCAATGACTGACGACGGCGAAGGAATTGGAATGTGTGCGCCTGCCCGACCGGACGACCAGCTAGAGAGACAGAAAGGGGGGAGGAGAGGGCGATGAGAGGGAGGGAGAGAGGGACACAATGGAGAAGGGGGGGGGAGGGGGGGGGAGAGGGCGAAGAGGAAGAAGAAGGAGAATAAGAAGAAGAAGAAGGGAGATGATGAGATGACATGAGATGAGACGAGATGAGATGAGAAGGGAGTGGAAGGGGAGGGGAGATGCGAGATGTATGATGCACCGATGGGTGGAGCAGAGAGGAGACTTGTCGTCTCTTCTCTGTTCTCTTCGCATCATCGAGAGGCTGCTGGCTGTTGGCTTGTTGGAGCTCGAGCTGGATTCTAGATGCCCGACGAGCTGACTAGCTGGCATGCCCACCGCATTGAGGAGGAGATCCTGAGCATTTGTCGTCTGGTCTCTCAGTTTCTCAGTCTCTCCCTCTTCCCTTCTCTTCTTTTACCACTCTTTTTATCTTCATTTCATCTTCTGTCTCTCCGTCTCTCGTCTCTCTCCTCATCT